>CABEEJ010001702.1:51321-93547 GCA_901482245.1 Timema douglasi
AACTATACGACCTTTTAGAAAATAATAATGCCATAATGAATGATAAATACTTGCCACTGGCCATGTTGCTGCATTGTTTATGGATTTTACATTTACACTTTATATCAATTGACTTAATTAAAATGTATTAAGTTGTATATTATTACATTTCAAATTTAATTAATTTATTTAACAAATCGAGGAAAACATGATCTTAATGTCTAGGGCACGGAGTTTTGTTGCTATTGAGAGTTTTTTTAAATACTCTATTGTGTAATTGTTTGTCAAGAACATTCTACGGACTAGGCTTAAACAAAGTTAATCATACTTTTTTGAGAGATTGAAATGTATTGTTACTAGTCTCATGCTTATTCCTTGACACTATTGTCGCAAAATTTCAACTCGTGGTCAAAATAAATAAGCATCTGAAATAAATAAAAGGGATAATTAAAAATGTATCAGCAGTGAAGGCTATTGGTGGCACTAGAATAAATATTACTCCAGATAAGCGATTATCGATCTTTTTTTAACTCGCGGTACACCGAAGAAGGCTAAAGGCACACCATCAGTTTTTTAAGAAAAGCTTTTTCATTAAATAACTAGTATTGAAAATTGGGTTTAAAAATTCAATATTTAAAATTCTAATCATGGTGTTATTTAAAAAAAAAAGTTTATAATTGATTTAAAAAAAAGGGGATCTCTTAAATTTTTATTGCTTCTTTTCGATATTCCTTCAAACTAGCTCGACACACTTCCTGTATCTCTTTGCGGCATAGCATAATAACTATAAATACCCTACTATACAATATGTACAAAATGGGCGCATTTCACGCAAGAAACAACTAGGAATTTTGAAAAGTCTAGTTGTTGTATGGTTACTCAATTTTTTTTTGTACTAGGTAATTCTACAGTCAAATTTTCATTAGAATAATCTCATTTGACAGTTATAAAAGAGCTATTATATCTCTTTTCGGTGTGACCTGGCGGTCTAGGGGTAAGGTGTCAGACTTCTGTGCTGGCGGCCGGGGTTCAATCCTCGGTCCCGGCACAGATTTATCTGATTACCAAACCCTTCCTTCACCTCTGACAAGACATCTTGTGAATGTGGGGAATGCCAGGCCTCCACCGTGGTTCGGATTCCACGTTTAACTGTAGGTCCTCCATTTCATCTCACAATCACCGTACCATTACACATTAGCGTAAGTGTGTATAGCCCGAACGGGTAGTAAGACGCGGTGCTAATAATAATAATAATAATAATAATATATCTCCTTTCACTTATTCATACGTACATAAAAATTAAAATGTTATCAATGTTGGCAGCAAAAAAAGTTTGTGTTTTCTGAAAGGCTCTTCCTGTGACAATTGAACTGTATGTAGAGCGAGGTGTACATAGTCTGTTGTTACACGTACAACACGGCGAAGTTGCGAGAGGAGAGAAAGTTAGCGGACCTCCCTATCATACACGTGACTGTGTGGTCCAAGTCGTGTTTCAAAACACGTGCTTCTCCTAGCTGTTATAACAAGAAGAATAGGAGATTTTCATGAGTAATCGTCAATAGCTCAAGGTTTTACTATGAACGTGTTTCGTGTTTGAGATCAAACATTTTCAGTCGATACAGTATCATGTTAAAGGTCAATAATTATCATGAGAAACATTGACTTTATATATAAGGTCATCGTCATAAAGTCAATCAGTAGAGCATAACAAAGCGATAACTGGTATCACTTAATATGTAGTTTTAACACTGTCTGACATGTATTCCCCGAGTATCCGCAAGATTGTAGACAGTGGACTAACCCTTTTAATCACTGTAAACAAGAAATTTGTTGAACATAGAATAATTCTAAAATATATTTAAAGGTTGTTTTCATACTCTTTAAAGACAGGGCATTGGGGGATAATTTAACATGAATAATATTTCCACCCAAGAGGTACAGCGTGGGTTTGTCACACAAGATCAAGGTGATTGTAGTAGGAATTAGATATCTAAAAAAAACGTATGCGGGAAAACTCGCGTATATATGGAGTCGGTAATGAATGGGTGCTGAAGGATTTTGTTATGAAAGGGAATCCATTAGTTCAATTTGAAAGAACTGTCTTAAGTTTGTTTGGCCATGTTTGAGAGGATCGAGGGACGAAGAAAATACAGAATGTTCGGAAACTCATGGGCCAAACTGCACATATATCTTGTTTGAACCAAGAGTAATAATACAAAATCCCTCTACACTTACATCCGGAAAACTATGCTAATACCATTAAATTGTAGGTGACCTGGCGGTCTAGGGGTAAGGTGTCAGACTTCTATGCTGGCGGCCGGGGTTCAATCCTCGGTCCCGGCAAAGATTTATCTGATCACCAAACCCTTACTTCACCTCTGACGAGACATCTTGTGAATGTGAGGAATGCCAGGCCTCCACCGTGGTTCGGATTCCACGTTAAACTGTAGGTCCTCTATTTCATCTCACAATCACCCTACCATTTCACATTAGCGTAAGTGCGTATAACCCGAACGGGTAGTAAGACGCGGTGCTAATAATAATAATAATAATAATAATAATAATAATATTAAATTGTATTGAAAGTTTCGACGTATAGCGCCGTGAGAGCAAAGCTGTTCATGCATGCATGTACAACAAGTTGCATAAGAGTTAGGCGCGTGGCGCTGCACATGTAATAATAGAAAGCACTTTCTGTGATGTAGGACCGTTAATGATGACCCACATAACGTATTTGCATTTCTAGATGGACTGGTGTGTTGTTTATTATTAATTGTGGTATGTTCATAAACAGTGCTTCAAAGTTTCTGAAACACAAAACGTTTTAACAATGTTTTCCTGTTCAGGTTGAAAAAGGTATACGTTTTAAATCTCTTAGTAGGCTATTGTTAATTTTTTTAAATATCATTGTATGGTTGAGATTTAATTTACTTTTTATTTCTTGCTATACATATTTTAGAGTCTATATTAAATTTTGTCAGATTTTCTCTAATTTCTATTATATTTTCTTTAGCTCTAGCTGCTTATTGTAAGGCTATAGTGAAATGTTTATAAGGGGGTGTAAGTCCTATTTATGATATATTCTTACCAGTTAACCTAATTTCAAGATTTTGGAAAGTCTTGTTGAACTTAGGGACTAATATTTTATATACCTTAATTGTATAGGGCTTACTAGATTTTTACTTTCTCGAATAAAGAGAAAGAATTGTAATCGTGGAAATTGTCAACCTCGAAATGATGATTAGTTCTTAAAATTATTTGACCCCATATCTTTCTTTCCCTGGGGCTACAGTCATAATGGTTTAATGGCTTTTGTACAAACTTTATATTTAGCTGTTACATGGTCATACGCCAGGAAATATTTTTATTATTTTACAAACGACTGGTTTTTGAAAATTTAAAATATTTCCAAAATTCATCTAGAGAAAATTAAACTTACTAACAATTTTGTTTAAAAAGTGTATCATATGACTTTCAAAAAATCTTTATTTTTCTAAAGAAATTTTTTTAAATAATAGTAAGGGATTTATCGTAGTAGCCTAAATCATGTTTGAAAATTGTGCTTCTAACTAAAACCGACTAGGGAATAAAAAATTAGCGAGTAACTTGAACAGATACTAAGACACTGTGCTAATTCATATATATATATATATATACCCATTTGTATTGCAGTGATTTTTATGTATCTTCTTTCAGATCCTACAGTCTCAAATGTTCAACCTGTACCTTTAACAAATGATAATGAAGATATTGCGTCTATTGAAAAGCCCCATCAACCTTCACATGTCCAACCTGTACCTTTTCAAATGGAACATGAAGATATTAAGTCTGTTAAAAAGCCCTTTCAACCTTCAGATGTTCAATCTGTACCTTTTCAAATTGAACATGAAGATATTTTGTCTGTTGAAAAGCCCCATCAACCTTCAAATGTTATACCATGAAATAAAGGCGGAAGAAACCACCATCTTCAAACTCATTGGTATAAAGATCATCCTTGGTTTAATTTTATTATAAAGCATGAAAAAGTGGAGACAAAACTTGTTTATTAAGAACAAATCATGACACTTTGCTCACTTCAGCAGGATATTATTGTTGGAAAAAAGCATCTCATAAGTTTAAAAACCATGAAGTTTCCCTAGTCACAAAGAATCAATAAAAAATTGGAATGCTAAAAAAAACAACTGGTAGTATATCTGGTTTGACAACAAGCAATCCAAGACCAGACCATGTTGCTTTAAAAGCGATCCTTACTTAGGCTTTGTTTAATTCACGCCAGGAATTAGCATTTAAGGCTCAATAACAGTGATGAAGGAAATTTCATTCAGCTCCTCTTGAGGGGAATTTACATTCCAGAACCTGAAATTTTTTGAAGAGGGAATAATTAGTTCACTTCATCTGATATTCAAAATGAAATCGTAAAAATAATTTCTTATGATATTCTTCGAAATATGATTGTGCTGATCACAAATAGAAGAGATATTTCTCTAATAGTGGATGAAACAAGTAACATTAGTGGCAAGGAGAAAGTGTCAATAACTATCCGAACTGTATATTATGACACATTCAATATTGATGAGTTGTTCATTGGATTATACTTATAGGAAACATCATCAATGACTAGAGAAACATTGTTTAGTTTAGTCAAATATATACTGCTGCGCTTTGGTTCGACTTTATACTATCTACGAGAACAGTGCTACGATGGTGTCTCCAACATGGCTGGTGCAAAAATTGGAGTGAAAACAAGAATACTAGTAGAGCAGCCATTAGCATCATATATTCATCGTGCAGCTCATGCTCATAACTTAGCATTACAAGGCGTATACAAATCAATTCTTTTGTTTCGGGGCTGTTTAACAGTTAGTAAGTGATATAGAAATAATTGTTAAAGATTCTCCCAAGCGGTCTGTAGTGTTTGCCCAAATTGCAAAAGAGCACAATTTGACTAGTGCTGGACCACGCCCATTGTGTATAACTCCTTGAACTGTATGAGAAGCGTCATTGGCTGGTGTTCTAAACCCGTATCCAGCTGTACTAGATTTTCTAGACACTTTGGCTTGTAAGAGTAGTGATGTTAGCTCTAAGGCAAGCAGACTTTGAGATTAGATTTAAAAAGGGAGTGTTTTTTTAAAAATATATCTATGTCATATAGTGTTTTCATTGACTAAGAATCTCAGTACCATACTATTAAGTAGAAACTCAGACCTTAGCTGGTGACAAAAAGAAAAGAACAATGCGGTACTACAATGTATAAAAAAAATCAAGAGATCAGATACTGCATCTGATAGTATTTGGGACGAAGTTAGAAAAAATGTGAAATAATATACCTTTTAGAACCAACAGTACCAAGAAAGAGAAAATCTCCAAAAAGGTTAGAACAGAACCAAAGTCCTGCTTCTAGTCGTGATTTTGATTGAATCAGTTAAAGTATACTACAGAAAAATATATTATGCGTTTTTAGACAACGTTATGAATGAAATAAGATCTGAACAGTATGTATTTGAAAAATACCTTCAATTGGAAAAGAGTTTTCTGATAGCTTCAGCATCTTGGGATGAAAACATCTTATATAGGCCTACCATATCTGAATTTGAAATTGATGAGGCGTAACTTAAAAGAGAAAAGGAAGTTATCAAACAATTAATTAAAACTCCAAACAATGTTGAAGACTTAGTAAATAAATTCAAAGAAATGCACCCTGAAACGAAGACACTATTTCCTGAGTTGTGCACCCTCCTAAAATTGTTATTGGTGGTCCCTGATAAATCTGCAACAGCTGAAAGATCATTTTCTATGCTACGCTGAGTAAAAGAATACCGCCAAACAACCGTGATATAAAAACATTTAAATCCTACGTGTGCTTTTAACACTTACCCAGAATTAGTTGAGTGTTATATAGTGAAAAGAATGGTTGAATTTATTAGCACTAATTCTTTCAAATGTCAAGTGTTTAGAAAAGTGGTCCGACTTTTATATCAGTACTCACCACACTAACTCTTTTGTGTTTTCAGTGATCCCCAAATTCACAAATTTCATTGTCTTATCTTAATCAAACACTATTTGGAAAATCTTGTCAACATATCAATAGTATTGGGTTCAAACTAATAAAGCCTACAGAATAATTGTATTTAATTTTTTAATATTTGTTGCTTTCTCAATCATTGCCTCAACCTAGCTTAACCTGGACATAATGTCATTTTGTCCTCCCTAAACAGCTCCCCCCGTGTATTTTATTCAGTCTAACTTAACCGGGACGTAACTTAACTCTGCCCCTCCCCAATCACCCCTACCCCCGTTCCGGACAAAAAAAGGATCTGGCTCTCCTCTTGAGATTATACCTAAATACATATTTTCTCATAAAACTAAATATCAGGGTTGTTTTGCGCTGAGCCCATTGTAAGGAAAGTATTTATTCTTTTAGGATCCGATGTCTCATCGGATTATTGAAAAGCGGCGCAGAGACCGCATGAACAACTGCTTGGCTGACCTGTCACGCCTCATCCCAGCGGAGTATCTCAAGAAAGGGCGTGGTCGCATCGAGAAGACTGAAATCATCGAGATGGCCATTAAACACATGAAACACTTGCAAACTCATCAAATTGGTAAATATACACATAGTCTTGTGATGATCAGATATCACGTGGTCTTGTGATGAGCCACTATCTCATGGTCTTCTGATGAGCAGATCTCCCATGGTCTCATGAAGAACCGCTTTCTCATGATCTTGTGATGAGCAAATCTCATGGTCTTGTGATGAGTAGGTCTCTCATGGTCTTGTGATGAGCAGATCTCTCTTGTTCTTATGATGAGCAGATCTCTCGTGGTCTTGCGATGAGTAGGCCTCTCATGGTCTTGTGATGAGCAGATCTATCTTGGTCTTGTGATGAGCAGATCTCTCTTGTTCTTATGATGAGCAGATCTCTCGTGGTCTTGCGATGAGTTGATCTTTCAGGGTCTTGTGATGAGCCACTCTCTCATTGTCTTGTGTCGATCAAATTAATATTATTATAATCTATATTCAAATATAACCCCAATGCGACTATTTGAACTTTGGGGTATAGATACTGTTCAGATCATCATAAGATTTTTAATGTAAAACATGTTTTTAAAATCTAATAAAACCTGTTTCACACTAGGCAACTATCGCCCATAAACAATCGCTGGCCGACTACTGCTCATTTGAATTAACAAGCAACCACCAGCAACGTTGATCGCCCAGAAAAATCAGTACCAACCCAACCAGGGTACATTAAAAAATTGGTCAGCTGTGATGGACTCAGAGGTCGAGGTTATTTTTTGTGGCTCTTTATGAGAAGGAGGCGGCGAAGGAAAATCACAAAACGAGTGCAGATATCTTTTAATCATACCTATATTAGTGGTTAAAAAAGGCTTTCTTTTATAACACCTGCACAAGAGTTGACTAAAAAAAAACTCTTATGTCGTCATCCTGCCGTGAGCCATACCAACAGAGTGGCTGCCATCTGATAACAAAGATAATGCTTTATGTGAGTAGAGGATGTCATGTGGTCAGCACAACAGACCCTCCACTGGTTAATCTCAGTTTTCGAGACCAGAGCTGCTACATTTTCCTATTAGCAGCTCCTCATTTGTTAACACAAGGCTGAGTTGACTGACCTCTTTCCAGGCCCACTGCTTGACAGAAAATTTGGTAGCGCCGGGGATCGAACTGCAGATGAAAACAAACAAAGAATAAATAACCAAATAGAGACCGATAACCTTCTGTATCATGAATAAGATTCGACAGGAAGTTTGTGGGTTGGCACCTCTTGGAAGACTGACCGGCAACTGTTGCCACGTGTGAGTGAAACAATATAAACACGTGATTAACCAAACAGGCGCTGGGTGTGTGACGGTTGCCCTAGTGGGCTACTACTACACAAATAGCCAATAATGAGGAACTACTGAGTTAATGGTGTCGAGCAAGGTGACTCTGTTTATTTGAATGAAACCCCCAATATACCGCGGTACTAATCAACAGAGCGATAGTCAGCCAGTGATTGTTTCTGGGCGATAGTTGCCTGGCGTGAAACAACAGTAAAGGCTCTGCAAGTGAGTTGAACTAGTTGAAATAACAAACATTTTCATTATACTACAATATATTGTAATGTTTCAGCAGGCTGTGAGCAACCAAGTCAGGAGGATGCTCCCGAGCATCCTCATCCGGACAGGGGTCCCATCGTCATTGAGCACTACCGTTTGGGTTACCAAGAGTGCCTCTCGGAAACTATGCACTTCATGGTTGAGGTGGAAGGATTCTTTGCAGGAGATCCCCTCTGTGTTCAACTTATCAATCATCTTCAGAAACACTGCGACAAGATTTTAAAAGGTTACACATTACAAATCTAGCTAACGGAACACTTATTGTTGATATTGTTTAACATCATTAGCTATAACTACTGAAACAGATATGAATATTTTTTAAGCTTTCACTGCACTTAATTCTACAACTTTCAGAACATAAAACTCCAAAATATAAAAGGACACTAAGAGTGGTAGAAATAAATCATAGCTATCTCCTGGTTACAACTATATACACCAATGTCACATAAATTGAATGCTAGCTAAGGTGTAGCATTGAGATAGGTATGGTTTGTTTCTACTACTGTAAGTTACACATTCAAAATATCTGTAATATTAAATGCCATCTTATGTTTTATCGAACTTAGTGAAATCACAAATATACCTTGTTAAAAATAAGAATCAAGCCGGTTTACCTGAATTTTATAATTGGTTAGAACTACATAAACACCCCAATTTTCTTAAAAATTAACATATCTGACAGCTATAAATGTTACTAACGATACAGGATGATTTAAAAGTCTCCATGCATAAATAAAATTGAATATTGATTGCAGTGTTACAAAATGTGCTCAACGTGTTCACCATCCTGAACATTGTACAAATAAATTTGGTTGGCCCCTTCTCTTTGAACCTTTTTAGACACATCCGGTGTTATTTAAGAGCAAAAAATAAAACACATTTTTTCCTATGTAGGGATACTTTTGAATCAACCTGTACTTTCATGTATTCATAATTTTTTAAATCAGGTGATCTGCAGCTGTCATTTTTGATGGTTATTATTGACTTCTTCTAAAGGCTATCCAGAGTAGGAGTGGTGGTAACTGACAGCTACCAGAAAATTTTTATTGCTCACATAGGTTAAACGTCACTAATGTTAACCTATGTGGAAATAATTATAATTTTCTTAGAAATACTATATTATCAATCAAAAATGTTATCAAGCGATTCTAATAATACTTTCCTAGATATTATTGTATGCTTTTTTTTGTAACTAATTTAAAGAACATTAATTATTAATAAATTCTTTGTGTTTTTTGTTTTGCGGTTTTGGCAACAAGAAATATTATAGTGCATGACATAATAAATTAAAACATATTATATTCACACTAATGGGGTAGTGACATGCAACACAAGTAGCCTATCTGGTGAGTTCCATGAAGCCTCTCCTACTCAATCTTGAGCTCACCGTCAAGTGGTGTAGCCTGGAATCTAAGTAATCTAGTGGAGGTTGGGTTGAACCCCACCGGAAACTAGGCTAGGTGTAGAAGAGAAACAGAAGACTCGTCAGGACCCAAAACCAACAAGCTTGGAACAAGGTCTGGCCAGTTGGCTACCAGCGTGTTTGGGATGGCAGTTAGAGGGTTAATGATGATTAGCTAAGTCATTATTAGCACCCATCGCCTCAGTTAGGAAAGGTTACCACCATGTGAAGGTCTACTTGAGGACCTATAAGTGGCAGCCTCGCTACTAAGGTGTTGGACACGACAGGCTTAGTAAGCCGATGGCTGAAACAAACAAAAATACTTGAGAAAACAAAGTAAAATGCCAAATCGGAAAAATTGTTGACAAACAGCTACGAATAGGGGCTATGAACATTAAAACACTGACTGGAAGATTGGAGGAGATTGTGGACATGATGTATGAGAGGAAAGTGGATATCCTGGATCCAAGCGAGATCAAATGGAGAGGGGGTGTCATGAGGGAAGTAAGGAATGGAGTCATTGCATTGGATGGGAAACGATGGAGAGAGGAGAGACACAGAGTAGTCTTCGTAGTGATAGAAGGGCTGTAGGTGGAGGTGGTAGGGATGAATGACAGAATAATAAAAATGACAATAACTGATAGAGGTAAAAATGTGGAGGTGATAAAAGAGTATGCCCCTCAAGTGCAGTGCCCAACAGAAAAAAATGACAAATTAGAGGAAGATTTAGAACGGCATATGGAAAAGGAGTGTCAGGTAGTAATAGGAGATCTTAATGCAAAAGTAGAAAAAGAATGAGGAGGGGATGAGGGGCTGTTAGGGAAAGGAGGATGGGGAGAGATAAACGAGGAGTGTAGAAGGTTGATGGAGCTATGTGCAAGAAAAATATGAAATTAGTAAACAGGTCATATAAGGAAAGAAAAAATTCATAATATAACTAGATACAGTTGGAATGTGGCGAACAAAAGTCGGTGATAGACTACTTTATCATAGATGAAGAAATGAAAAGGCAGACCTTAAACATCAAGGTAATACCAAGAGTGTCCATAGATAGTGGCCACAGGTTGTTGCTGGCATACATCAGGATGGAAATGTAGGAGAAATGTAGTAAGACAAGAAAGAAGAATAAGGGTGTGGAGACTAAAACATGAAGAGGAAAGAGAACTGTACCTAAGAAAGGCAAGAAGATTAATATCCAAGGATAAGATGCAAAGTGTGGATGTTGAATGGGAATGGTTTAAGAACAGTTTGGTGGGCGCTGTAAACGAGGTATGTGTGAGGACAAATAATAAAAGGAGGTGGAAGGACACACTCTGGTGGAACGACAGGGTGAAGGAAGCAGTAGAGGAGAAGAATAAACCATTTAGAAGGAGTTTTAAGAATAGAAATGAGGAAACAGGAAGAATATAGGGATAAGAAGAAAATAGAGAAGAGAGTGGTACAAGCAACCAGGAAGGATTGACTGCAAAAATGGGTGGAAATGGTAGAAAGAAGTAAGAAGGTGTTATATAGTCAAGTAAGAAACAGGATGAGAGAGAGAATACAAGAATCTAGAATGATGGATGAAGAAGGAAGAATGTTGAAGGGAGGAGATGAAGAAAAGGAACAATCTCTGAGATATTTTAAGATGTTCAAACGGTAAAAGGAAAGATATGAGTATGATACAGAGGAACAGGAATAAACAGCAGAAGAGGAGGAAAGAGGTGGAGGATGCATCAAATAGGATGAAACAAGGAAAAGCACCGGGTGTGAACAAACTGACCGTGGAATTGCTAAGACCTGCAGGTGAAGTTGGTGTACATTGGCAGGGTGCTGAGAGTGATTTGGAAAGACAACAAGGTACCAAAAGATTGGAAAAAGAAAGTTATAGTACTTATTTTCGAGAAAGTAGACAGTAAAAGGTGTACAAATTATAGGGGGATAACGCTAATGTATTACTGTACAAAAATATATGTTACAATACTGGAAAATAAAATGAAGGAAAGTTGGAGAGAGGAACAGCATGGATTTAGGGAACAGAGGTCTGAAATAGACTTAATATTTACCACGTGACAGCTGATGGAAAGAAGATATCAATATGGGAAAGACATGGAAATGGTATTTATGAATGTGGAGAAGGTATATAATATTGTGGATAGAAATAAAGATTGGAAGCGATGAAGGAGGTTGAAGCTGAAAGAGGGGTTGTAACGAGAGTAAAAAGTATGTACGAGGATAACAGGAGTTGTGTTAAGACAGAGAGTGGGAGGACAGAGTGGTTCCAAATAAAAAAATGAATTGAAGCAGGGGAGTGCCTTCCCACCACTTATATTTGTAAAGGTAATGGAAAAATAGTCATGAACAAAGGTGCAGTAAATCTCGGGGAGGAAAGAATTAAGGCCATGGTGTTTGCGGATGACTTGATGGTATGGGGAGGAAAGGAAGAGGATGTACGGAAACAGTTACAGGAATATAATGAGGAAGTGAAAGAGTTTGGAATGAATTTAGAATAGCGAAGTGTGAAGTGATGATTATGACAAGGAAGAGGATAAGGCCTAGTAAAGCTATAAAGGTGGATGGATTAGAGCTGAGAAAAGTACAGAACGTAAAATATCTTGGAAAAGTGAATGAGGCGAAAGGTGGAACTAGAGTGTATTTAATGAGAAGAGGACAGCAGTGAGAGTTGTTCTATAGGTGTGTAAGAGACCTGCTATGGAGAAGTGAAGTCCCTTTAAAATGTAAGGAAGTGTTGTATCCATTGTTACAGATGCTGCAGAAACATGGACATTGAATGTAAGAGAGACTAGGAAAGTGGGGGCCATGTGAATGAAGTTGGTTAGGAGCATGTTAGCTGTCACGAGGAGAAACAAAATTAGTAATGAAGTTATCTGGGAAAGATTAGGGGTACAAGGAGTATATGAGATATTAGAGGAAGCAAGACTGAGATGGTATGGGTATGTAATGAGTATACCAAAGAAAATTTTGGGAATGAAGTGTGTAGAAAAAAGACTGCAAGGGAGGCAGATAACAGAAAGTGTGCAAGTGAGAAGAGAAGGATGGTTGAAGGAAAGAGGAAGATGGAGGTATTTTACTAAACGGACCTGGCCACGGGCTGGAAACAGTTGATGATGATGATTATATTCACAATTAGATATTCTTATAGCCACCAAAATAAATAAATGTTTTTTATAAGTTCGAGAAAAAGCCATACAAAATATTATTTTCAAAATAAAACTTTTATTTAATAAACACATGCGCATGAACACAACCAAATACATTTGTATGATATTTTAAACTGCACTCATTTCATTCAATTCACAATCTTAATTTAAGAAAAGAAGGCAGTCTTTTAGAATCTCTTATTTGTAAAGAATTTAAAAGGGAATCACAGACTCTGCTTTCCCAAAAACAAAAACATTCAAGCGAGTTACTCAGGTCACTCTCACACTGCTCCAGTCTGGCCACCTCTCATTACAACACATTTGTTATATTTTATATTTTAGTCACTTGCTCGCTCGCCCAGTCTGGCTGTACACAAAAAGTTGCTTAATTGGTACCTTTCCTCAGACATGCTATGATGTAATTTACATGGGTCTATGGGGGGCCCCACATATGTAAATCCGGCCCTGTATAGCTGGTATATTTTGCTAGCTGTCAGTTACCACCACTTTTACACTGGATAGCCTAAATTTGGTAGCATCTCAGCAGAACGCTATTTTTCTCAACATTGGACTTATTTGTTTGTAGATGATCGGCTCAACTTTCCTCGTACCAACAATGGTGAGACAACGAGCACATCATCAGGCAGTAGTGGTGGGAACATTCCCCTGGGAGCATCAGGTCTCAGCACGGGCTCTCCTGGCTCCAGCGAGTCAGGCCACACCGAGAATAAAGACTCTGGTATTGGTGGGAGCAGCGGCATCCAACCCGTGTCAGTCATCGCCCAGGGCATGGACTACGAAGAGAGCATCATTAACCTTTCCGGGCCAAGTCAGCTCCGGGAAATGCTCACAAGTCCCAAGTTGTCTACTGGCCATGTTCCAGAGACGATCCCGGATCACAGCAGCAATGCGTCCCTCTACAAGTTTAAGAACAACATCAAACAGAGGTTCTCGGCAGAGCACGGTGTAGAGAAGCACTCAAAGAACAATAGTAATAGCTTTAGCACAGCGTCCACAAACTATGAACTGGTGGTGAAGAGGAAGAGGTATAGCTCTGATATGAACAATGATCATGAGGAGGTTACGTTGAAACGTCGAGACAGTGATACGTGTTCAATGTCATCTTCACCTCCACCTCTACCCACCCAATACCCTCTGATAGACTCTCCAGCCCTGTCCAGGCCTGCCACAACACCATCTTATGGAATACCCATTTTTGCTCTTGACTATAGGGGATCCTATTATGTTCCTTTAACTTTGGATGCTGATGTGTTAGCGCCTTACCTAGGGGTGCTGGGGTTTGGACCAAATGCCAATTCTGATGGCTCAAGCTCACTCGTGTTGCATCCAGTGACTATTTCTGTCAACTTTCATCAAGCAAATCATCAAAGGATAATGCAGAACATACAGCCACGGCAGAGGCACTTGAACTCTTTGTGCGCCCCGATGTCTGCATGGAAAACTGAATCAAACGAGTTTGTCCCACTTCCCAAGTGGTCTGCTTGTGCTTCTGAGCGAAGCTAAGTGGTTGTACGTTCATCGATTTTGTAAGA
This sequence comes from Timema douglasi, assembly GCA_901482245.1. Classification (NCBI taxonomy): domain Eukaryota; kingdom Metazoa; phylum Arthropoda; class Insecta; order Phasmatodea; family Timematidae; genus Timema; species Timema douglasi. The sequence goes on from CABEEJ010001702.1 coordinate 65,517, forward strand.
CTGATTTCTGTTACACTTACTTTAACTAGCTGTGTTAAAAACATTCTTTACTTGTTTTTTAAATGCATACAATAGAAATCTCTTCTAATTATGAATAATTTAATCTTGAAATTTCTATAATCATATCAGCCATATATTATTATGTTTTCAAAATTATTATAATATATTGATAAAAGTATTTATATTTTTAATATTAAATGCAACATTGTATGTAAAATGATGAGTTTTAAATTCTTATAATGAACATTTTAAAAATATTTATTTGTAATAATTATATTTAGGGGTGTGCAAGGGTAATTTTTTAATTCAAAATCGAAGCGAAGCTTAAAACCTTCAAAGCAAAGTGGAAGCTGAAGTTGAAAGTAAGATTTTAGTTTCTGTCACAAACACTGCTTTTTTAAAAAATCGCCCATTAAGTGTGTATTGTTAAAAAAAGGAGGGGTGGGGGGGGGTTTAGACAGAAAAAACAAAGCAAACTATAGGTATTCTATACTGCTAACATATCTGAATTTATCCATTCTTACGTTTTAGATGTCATCTAATCACTATTCTGTGTTTAAATATGTGAAATTTAGTGGGATATTTCAAATATGTTCATAATAATTATATCCAAAGTTTTCTTTTGTTTGGAATTTGCGCAGGTTATTGTGAATATTGAAGTTGAAACTATGAAGGATTGACCTACGAGCTCAACATTTTGATGCTTCTTACAACCCTATTGAAAATGATTTAACAATATTTAATGCATAAATTAAAAACAAGTAGGGGGAGAGTGGAAGCTTTTGAATGTTTGACATGTTCTGACAATCAGTCTAAGAGTGACTCAAAGAAGACTTAGCCTTAACTATTATTTTGGAAAAGAGGCTAAACACTTACAAAAAACACATTACCAATATGGTTTAACTTGTTATAAATTCTTTTAGTTGTTTTTAAAGGTAGGCTATACAATTTATAGCATACCAGACTTAGGTCAAAGCAAATTTAAATGTATGTTTTGAAAACTTTGGATTGAAAATCAGAACTTTGAACACACATTTAAAATTCAAGAATGTAAATATCATCATTAAATAAATTCTATTCAAGTAAAATTTTAATGTTCAACACATCTTTTTAAGCGTGTACAAAGCTTTGAAAACTTTGACTTCACTTTAAATATTTGTAAGCTTCAACTCTGATTCGAAAGTAAAATTCCAGATATGACAATTAATACTATGCTTCAACAATAAAAGTATTTAAACATATACACATTTCTGTTAAATTTTAATGATTTTATGCAGTTGTGTACAGTACAAATTCATGTAGACAAGTAAAAAAAGTAAAAATAAGAAAAATTATTAGGATCAATAGGCCATGAAACAAAATTACACTCATTGATACAGTGTAAAACAGTGTATTTAATTAATAATTGGCAGAGGTTTAACCAGTAATCAGACCTGCAAACAAATACTAGGCACAGATACATGAAGTAAGAATAGAGGTAGTCAACATAACACAAACTTTGCAAAGTTGCCAATATAACCAAATTGATATAAATTAGCTAAATAATTTGATAACAACTTGATTTATCAACTTTGAACAAAATATGTTAATTAAGTTTAAAATATAACATTTTATAAATTATATTTAACAATAAAGCTACATTATACTGCAAGTTACAATATGCACATTTTTCAGTAATATATACTTTTAATGTTGGTGTTCAAAAGTCGATTCAGCTTCAAAAATATTTAGTATTACTCAAATCTATTCGACTTCACTTTGAAATGAAAAAGTGAACCTTGCACATTCCACACTTAACATATTTCACAGCCATTAGTGCTATATTTTTCATTTTACCACTAAAGTTGCACCAGACATACATTTATATTGTCTTAACAAATATTATTAGGTGTAATATTGTTTAAGCGAGAGGCATCTACAAACATAATGTTAAAAATTACTTTGGTAAATTTTTTTATAATAAAATTCGATTCAATCGATTTGTTAAAGTTTTAGTATGTTATCAAACAAATATATTACAATTGTAGAAAATGAAGCACAATTGAAAGTAAAAATACTGACACATAACATGGCAGCAGGATTTTTTCCATGGGTTAGGGTGAGGGCAACTTAACAGTCAACCTGTAATGCAGGACTTAAATAAAAGTCACATATTAACTTTACCTTTGTATTTATTTCCAGAAATTTAGGGGGGGGCGGCTAAAAGCACATTCCCCTTCCATGCAAGTGTTCAGAAGAAAAAAAAAACTTTCAATCTTCAATCATTTGAAAACTAGGAAGTCTAATTTAAAAAAAAAATGATATAAGGGAGTAATTTCATGCGTTTAACGAATACATTTCGCAAAATTACAAAAAACGCACCCTTTTTCATATTATTTTAAAAAAATATAAACCAAAACAATTTTTTAATATGAAAACTACAGCAAGATCTAAACTAAGACTAGTTTTCTCGAATGCAAAATTACAAAAAAATCATCTTATCAAAAAAAATATCTTAAACTTTTTAAAAAAAAGTTTTTTTTTTGGATTTGCTGAAAACCTTTTTTAGCACTTCCTTTCCAAATTCCTTCTTTTTTTTCCAATGCAGTTTTTGTGTGCATACTCAATAAGCATAGCCCAGTGAGACACTCCCCTTTCATTGTCGACCTTAGCCAGGACTTGACTCTCTGCAAGATACTTAATGACAGTTTTACGGTACAAATGTGTATTTCCGGAGCACTGTTCAAGTCGTTCACGAGGCACATGTTCACTAAATACCATACCAGCTCTATCATTGTAGAATAATCTACATCCATTATAATTTGTTTAAAATATGTAAAAAGTAAAAAAAAATCGGTTTAAATTATAAATAAAAGTAAAAACTAAACACCTTCATTAAATGAGAGTTTTTACCTTTTTACAAGTCTATAAATTTTTGATAAAAAATTTGGTTCATTTTCTTTTATAAATTTGATTTATGAGTTTGTGAATACTAAAATGAAAACACTAGACAATTTTATTCAATGTACAGGTTGATTGACTTAGAGTAAAAGAAGAGCTTAGTAATAATAATAATAATAATAATAATAAATAATAAAGGCATACTTTTGTGGTATGTGTTGCCATAATCAATGGATTCCAAAATATTGATGTCCAAACTTAATTTTCTCCGCATACATTTTATTTCTACTTTTAGTTAAGTATTTTTTTATTTACTTGATTTAGTGGGCGATGGAAACAGACAGCTGCTCCACTCCCCCCACCCCTCCCCCACCCCTTGGCTATACCCATGCATGGAAGTATTAAAATATGGAAATGTTTGTGAATGTGTGTTAGTGGTTTTTTTTAAAATTTATATTTCATTTTATACAATTGTATCATATTTATTTAATGACGTATTATAATAATATGCTTAATGTGCTTTTTCATATGTATTATTTGTGAATAGCTGGTGGACATGCTATGTTTAATTTGACTGGCCGGTTTTGATCCAAATTTAATATAAATCTTCAAAGAAAACTTTTTTGTCACTTTTGAGGCCTTATTAATTATTATTATAGGTACTGGTACCTATATGAAGAAGGTACTATAGACCATTCTACTCTTAAATTTCAGTTCAGATCTTAAGGAGAGTGCAGTTGCTAGATCTTATCCACTCGAGACAGACAGAAAATTTCTATATTCTAAATTAATTAAGTTACACAAAGTTTAAACACTTTATGACAATACATTTGAATTTTAGTTTATGTCAATAATTGTTTTTTTAAATCATTATTATACTAAGCCCTCTTTAAATATAAACTTCATAAAAATCACCTGTGATGCATAAGTTGGGGTTTTAATTCTGGTATGTCAAAATGAAGATGATTTTTATAAGTCAGTTAAATAAAAAGGTTTTCTCCTCCTCTATCCATGCAAATGTATTTGCACTTTCTTAAAAATTACCTAACTTATCCATACCTTATTAGATTGTTTATAATATAATAAGTTGTTTACAACCTTAGTTTCACAATTATGAACAAAATTAATAACAGAAAACAACAATAATAGCTCACAACTGGTAGGCAGACTTCTTAGGTGCATTTCAAACAGCTGTGCTATGTCTTTCCAAGAGGACATTGGTTCACATTCCCTTTGGCTATCAGCAACTCACATCAATTTAAATAAAAAAAAAAGAACAGGGAAAGTTGCTAAGAGTAAGTGCCTAATACTAAGGAAAACGGAACATTCTGTCCCCCACATGACAATTTACCAATAGTAAATCTTCGACCCTGTCAGGAATGAAACCAGGAATCCTTAACTCAGTTGCCATGTGTTACCAACTGTGGTAATACTAATTTTATTAATAACTGTGAAGTATAATTAGTGTAAAATGCCCCAGACTGATCGACCACCATTTTAGGTTGATTGTTTCTACGCCCAAACGTATATTAGGGTATAATAAATACGCCCAAACGTATATTAGGGTATAATAAATGGTTGCTCAAAATATAATTTCAAATATTTAACATTGTCTTGACAATTACAACAAAATGCAGCGAATTGAACTATACAAATGAAGAAGTATACTGGTTTCCATATGAATGTAAACTAATAGACTAAACATTGTACATGTAGCAAAATATTTTTTTTTTATATAGATGGGAGAAGCTGACATAACTCTTCAGTTTTCAACCCAACAACTCTCTTACAAGACTGGTTAGTGTAAATTCTGTTTCCAGCTTTGCAACTTTAAAACGCCCTCACACATAAATGGGAAGTGCTAGTGGCCCCCCCCCCTTTTTTTTTTTTTNTAAATTTGAACTGTTCTTATAATTCCTTTCACCACATAATATATCCATGTAAAATCAAAAGAAAAATAGTTTCTAACAAGACTCTCTCATGTTTTAGGTACTTTAAATATTTCAAGAGGTAAAATATATTTTAATTTTTTGTAAACCTCTTATGAAATATACCCATTGTAGACTTTTCAGGCTTTGTTCATGACTATTACTAGTGCCACCAGCAAACTATTGATTTTCCCAAACAATTGGAACTAGACTTATGACTTGATATATTTGGAAACTCGTAAAACTGAGACACAAAGTTAATTATCATATTTTGTAAAAAAATAAGATTTAAAATTTTATTTGGTGGTTTGTATTGCTTTCACTAGATGCATCAGTGAATGTCATGTATAGTATGCATATTCCATAAAATTATGTTTGTTTTTAAGCTACAAAATGGCAACTCTACTTGATAAAAAAAGGATGGCGATAACATGAAACCAATGGGTTAGAAAGAGATGGTATGTGTCCATCTGAATTTATGGTAATTTAAGAGTGGAACAGCACATAGAAAAGCAATATTAAAAAGCTTGATAGGGTACTCAAATTTATTTTCTAAATAAGAATGAAAGTAAGTTCACACCTTGCACTGCTGCCACTCAACAAATAACTCATGTTTTTTTAAAGAGAGTTTTATGATTAAAATAAAGGATTTTTATTTTAGAGGTGAATTATTACCACATTGTCCAGTGGAAACAGTGCAAATTAAATTCTGAACTTTGTTCATCTTTTGTCTGTGAAAATCAAATTGTCTTTGTTATTTTATTTGTTACTCACTTTTTCATTTATATAGTTAAATAGATTTAAATAATTGTTGGGCTTTTTCATGAATGTATAAGTCTGTTGTATACATTATATATATATATATATATCCAGCAAAATGTTTCCATCTACAAGGGGAATTTAATGCTCATGAACATTACAAGATGGAATTCTCCCAAGATTTGTACAGTATATATTTTAATGCAGTTAAACAACACATTTTTAGGACCTTTTTTCATCCATTTATGAAATGGTTACATAAAGATGAGCTTGAGCTAGAAAAAAAAATTCAAATCATATCACATGTAAATATTAATTTTTTGTTTGTTTGTTTTAAGTGTATGAAATGTAATTATTTGTAATCATATGATTCTTGTTAATGTTTGTACAAAGCAAATAATGTTATATCTGTTCATAAACAAAAAAACATATTTTGGAATCTCAACAAATTTTATTTGATAAAAACTATTACAATCACCATGACAAGTTCAAATGTTAGAAATCAAAGTGACGAGATAAAATTTGCCACTTTTAATAATTTTCGACAAGAGTTTTGATATTTACATTTAATGGAAATGTACACAAACTATTTTTGAGTTGAAAGATTTATTGAGACTAAACCATGATTTTTATAACCTATTCAGCGTATAACCCGAACGGGTAGTAAGACGCGGTGCTAAATAAAAAATAAAAAAATGACCTATTCAAATTTAAAAAAATACATTTTTGACTTTATTTATGTTCCAACTCTCAGCTTATGAATGTGATTGAGCAAACTTTGATGTTCTCCAAAAGTTTTAATAATGTGGTTTGTCTAGCAGGTGCTTACTTAGTTCTTGGAATGTCATTCTTTTTTTATATTGATATTTGAATTTTATTCAAATTTTTAAAACATGTTAGAAATGAAATCAACTCTCGAGATTAGATTGTTAATTTTTCCTCATTAACTAGAGATAATTTTGAGTATCGAACATCTCTGAAATATCAACTCTCTTGCTTGCAATTAAAATGGGTAAAATCACCTAACTCCAGGTAATCACATAAAATCGATAAAAAAAATCATAGACTTTTATCTGACTAAAAATCCTAATTCTTAATTCAGATCTAAACTCATACTTGTAAGTAAATTTAAAAAAATCAAAATTATCTTGATACAAATGACTATTTTTTGAAATATTTATTTCAGAAACAAAAATAATGTTTGAATAAAAAGTAAACAATCAAAATAGAGTCTCTGGGCAAAACTGTAAGGAATTATTGGGAACTGAAAGAATAAGCACCCAGTCTATCTTTTTGGGGATCCTTTCAATTCCCAGTGAATCAGAAGGGACAAAAGGCATTTCACTCCCCAATACAGACAAATAAATAAACTTTCCCCTGAATTTGACCATTCTTTAAATATACTATTTTAAAGATAGAAGAAATTCTATTATATATAAACAAACAAAATGAAAACTTATAGTTTAAGGCGCAAATATATTTTGTTGCCATTTTATTTGCTTGAATATAATTACAAACAAAATAAAATTTTGTATTCTAATATGGGTCTGACTTACCAACTTTTATTTATATCATTAATTTAATAGCATGATAATGATTTATTATTGATTATATTCAAACCAAGTGAAGAATATGGGAGTCACATAAAAACATGTATGGACTCTACAAATAAATTAGAACGAATTAGTAAAATATGGAAGACCCGCACCAATACATGTGGACAACTAAATATAGCATGACCGAATAAAAATAAGAGAACCACATGTGCGCTCTCCATGAGAATCTTTACATGAAATTGACTGGTAATATATGTGGGGGTTTATTAATACTTTTTGACTGAGTGAAGGATTTGTGCTACTGCACATTAACCTCAAGAAACATTTTATTTGTGACTGTCTTGTATCACTACAGGCCAGACCTGTATAGAAGCTTACCACTGGAAGGCATTTTTACATAAAGTCCGTTCACCGTAAGAATTGTTTTCTGAAAGGCCCTTTTTCCTACCAGAAATCTATTATATAGTAGGATATTGGTAGGAAAAAAGATCTTCCAGAGAGTAATTCCTACCGTGAATGGAGTAGCTAAACTCCTGACTTAGAAAAAATGTGAACTAAATGGAGAGATTTTCTGACTCAACGTTTCTCTCTTGCCTGTATCAGGGCGAAGGAGGAAGGGGTAGGCCAGAATAAGCACCAGGCTGTCTGTTCAGAGATTAAACAAGGATATACTTGAGACCTGCTACCTATAATAGTTACATTTAATTTACTTATATCCACTACTGGCTTGCCTGTCGAGTTATATTTAATTAAAACCAAGTTTAATGCAACCCAAGCCAAGTCAAAATATGTTTATACGTCAGCTTGTGACCACTGTGTTGAATAAAGCACATTAGAGAGTAGGTCGCATAAAACTATGTTGAGTGTGGCATTGAAGGATAATATTGGGGCTGTGATTTCAGGTCACCACTTCACAAGTTGTTATCAAACATGTCAATAGATAATGTATTTAAAAAAACCAATGCGTATTATTATTATTTAGCTACTTATCACATTTCAAGCTTTATCAATATTGAATGTAAATAAAGAGCGGAAATCCCTTGACAAATACCAAGAAGTTGAGAAAAATAAAGTCATGAGCTGGATAATGTTGTTTTACTAAATCATATTAGAGGAAATCATCATTGTTAAAAATTCTAGGATAGTTTTACCATCAGATAGAGCAGTGGGTCTTAACAGGTGTTCCATGAACTGGTTACAAGTGTTCCGCCGCTGAAAGATGACACATGAAAACAGTTCTAAGTGATGTTGCCTACTATGATTCAAACAATTGAAGACTGCTACGCGCATTGACTTCTAAACCAATAGAATATCATATTCTTTAAATTGAAAAATAACACTTCAAACGGGTGTTTTGCAATTATTATTTTTTATCGTCAAAAGTTTTCCATGACTTCCAAAAGGTTAAAAAAAACTGGGAATAAGAGATCTTCTGGTGTTGGTGTGTTCAGCTCTGACAATGGAGGTCGGGAAATGCTTGATATCTCAACCGGATGCGCTGGGGATGGTTTTACTCATTTTCTGTTTTACGTTTCCATCGCTCAGGAAAGTGCTAATGCATTTAAATAAAATTCATCTCGCTCAGCAAATGTCTTTAAATGAATGTATGTTGTGTGTCTAGCTCAAATAAATAGTAAGACACATGCTAGTGGAAAAATACAAGTTTAATATAAGTATCTAAAATAAATATAGTACATTATTTTCACCCAAACTTTAATACGAATGAACATATCTTAAAACTATTAAAACATTTAAGCACCGCGTCTTACTACCCATTTAGGTCTTACCCACTAATTACGATAGCGTGTTAGAGATAGTATAGGTTAAATTTAAATTAAGTGTATGCACATTTGCTTTTAGGGACAGCATAAAACCATTTAGAGAAGAAGAGCCTTTGCACACCAGATTGTGATTCGAACCTTCATCCCCCCGTTATCGTCAGTCCAGTATAATGCAAGGATGACAATTTAGACAGTTTGACCAACAAAGTGGGTTGGATAAACTATCTATTTTCACGTAATCATACTACAAGTAATTTGATATTTAATAATCACTATTGATAGATATTATCAATAGCTTTAAAATAACACTAATATTCAAGTTTGGTCGCCTGTCCCCCTCCCGTGAGCCGGATCTGTCAGGATAGCTTGCGGGGAAGGGTAGGTTCATTTTCATTTAACACTTATATAATAAATATACAATAATTGTTCTGTATGATCATGACTTTACTTCCGACAGTACTTATGCCCTTAGTTTTCAATCTCTCCTTTAGCGTTATTGAAACACGTCTACTCGAGAGGAATACATGGCAAAGAGTGACGTCGACTTCAAGAACAAACCTAACCAACGCACATGTGTGAATCCAAGACTCGAACTTGGTACCCTGGACACAGGTGATTGTCCTCTAGCACAAGTACCACTGATGACCCTAAGTTATAACCTGCTATGATCCGGTGACGGACAGAGTAACTGCCTCCGAAACAGGCCATAATATATCACCCTCTATGACAGTCAAACAAAGCCTTTTGTAGCCCGATCTGGCCTCTTTACTTCACAACTAGAACAAGTTTGTTGTGGGTAGTCAGCATTCTGCTTTAATGTTTTCTAATTCATTAATTACATCACGTTTGCTTAGCCAGTGTTTTCAGTCGGTCCAACAAAGTTATCCAAATCAAGATAAACATTCCAATCTAGCTCAGGGCTGTGACAGTTATATCATTGCCACGGAACAAAAAGATGTTTGTAATTTTAAAAAGTTGTTCCAAATGTATATTCTTAAGTGAATCAAATAGATAGTTTTTTTTAATGTTTAAATCAGGAGAAAAATCCACTTCATGCGGTCACTGTCTGATTATATCTAGTGATGTATTATTGTCATCACCATAAGAGTATTCACTTTGATGCCCTTTCTGTCAGAAGGGTTTGTCCAGAAGTCAGAAGGGCTGGTTCAGAAGTTAAAATGGTTGGTTCATAAGTCAGTATTGTTGGTTCAGAAGTCAAAAGGGTTGGTTCAAAAGTCTGAATGGCTGAATCAGAAGTCAGAATTTTGGTTCAGAGGTCAGAAGGGTTGTGTCATATGTCAATATGGTTGGTTCAGAAGTCAAAAGGGCTGATTCAAAAGTCAAAAGAATTGGTTCAGAAGTCAAAGGGCTGGTTCAAAAGCCAAAAGGATTGATTCAGAAGTCAAAGGGTTGGTTCAGAATTCAGAATGGTTGATTCAGAAGTCAGAAGGGCTGGTTCAGAAGTTAAAATAGTTAGTTCATAAGTCAGTATTGTTGGTTCAGAACTCATAAGGGTTGATTCAAATGTCCGAAGGGTTGTTTCAGAAGTCAAAAGGGCTGAATTAGAAGTCAGAGGGGTTGGCTTAAAGTCAGAATTGTTGGTTCGGAAGTCAGAAGGGATGATTCAGAAGTCAGAAAGTTGGTTCAAAAGTCAGTATTGTTTGTTCAGAAGTCAGTATTATTGGTTCAGAATTCAGAAGGGCTTTTCTCATTGTCTGAAGGGCTCGTTAGCAAAATACAACTTTGTAGAATATATTGGAATCCATCCGGAACGTATGTTGTGTTATAGCTTAAAAGAATAAAAAGGTATCTTGACCGAAGATGAAATTTCATTCATATCAAAGTGCTACAAAATGCTACTTATAAAAATATACATGCTACATTTTAAGTTTTAAATTGCTATTTTTCCATTACTCTGCTTGAACGCTTAAATATAGGTATATAAGATTTTAATGAGAAAGCTATGCAAATATATTTGAATTTGTGAAGTTATAAAAAACACAGTTAAGGTGGGATGGAAGGGGACGCGAGAAAAGACCAGTATTTTTGCAGTTTTTATGGCAAAACATTTTTTTGCCAAAATAAATGAAACGTTCCATTGCAAACATAGAGATTAATTTTCTTCACATGTTGACCTCAAAATGTCTTGAATACCTGTCAATGGTGTTCTCGAATTTAATGAAGACTTTTTCTCTTCATTTAAAAAGTTTGTTAGATAATGCCAACATGCCCATGATGGATATTCAACAACTGTTGATATCAGAATTTGAATAAAATTAAACTTTATGCTTGTAATAGAGCAATATATTTTTTTATTTTGGCCAAAAAAGTTTTGCCATAAAAACTGCAAAAATACTGAACTTTTCTCGCGTCCCCTTCCATCCCACTTAAAGAGCCAATATAATTATTACTACATTTATGTAATATGTGTAGATTTAATAAAGGGGTGACACAAAAATGAAGTTTTCAAGCCAAAATAGGTTAACAGTCAATTTTTTGTGGTAGACTTAAATTCTAATAGAGATTTAAAACAATCATCTCATTTTATACGTCTTAAAAAATAAGTTAAGGATTTTTTTTTAATATCAGACCACCTTGAATGTGTATTTCAAAATGTAGGTAAGAATCTCAAGTGGTTACAAACAGTTCTAATTAAGCCAACAATCAATGCCGTACTCAAAATCTGTTGACCTAAAAATAATTCTACGTAATCAGAGATAAGTGATTACAACGCAGAGGATGTGAAGGTATATATAAATGAAACAATAATTATATAGCGGCATAAAGTTGTAGCAATTGTATTATTATCATCATCATGGGATTGTCACAGTATTTGTTGATAGTGGCGATGTTGGCGCAGGTCAGAGGTCATGGGATGGTCATGGACCCTGTCAGCAGGTCATCCATGTGGAGGTTGGGGTTTGACACTCCACACAACTACGATGACATGGGACTCTTCTGCGGCGGGATGTCTGTAAGTGACGGGGTGGGCCAGTATACAGGGCTACCAACGGTTCAAAATATGAATACATCTATTTATTTAAGACATTCATGACTGTATCCTGTACTTATTTGTGAAACTTAAAAATAGAACTCTTAAAAACTCAAGTGAGTCCACAAACGGAAATGGACATAGCACCATTTGGGGGCTCATAACTGCGCATGTACGATATTTCACAACGTACATTGAGACGCGTGCGATTAAAGCAGTGGTGGGATTCAAACATTTTAACAACCGGTTTTCTTTCAAAATGAAAAATAAAAACCATGAATAGTGTATTGAATATATTTATTACCTTCCTTGAAATAATTTCAAATCGCTAATTGATTATCATCATACACACCCAGTCCATAATAAATGCATATTTTAAATTAAAATCTAATGGAATGTGATAAGAGTACAAAGTTAATCTTAAGGACCAAACAGAAATTCCCAACTCAACGAGAATGTATCTCTATTAAAAGACGAATGAACGACAAGTTTATGTATTTAACCTGGTGGTTCGATAGTAATGATGAGTATCGATTAATCAGTCGATATTGAACTTTATCCTCGAATTTCATTAATGTAGCACATTGCACGACAGCAACGTTAATAGCAGCCGATTCGAAAAAAAATTAAGGACCGGTTCGGTGAACTGGGAAATTTTAAGAACCGGTTCGTCCGAACCGGCTGAATCTCACTACTGGATAAAAGTAATGTCACCACTCTGTTGGTCACATAGTTACAGGTGTGATTCAGACAACGAACACATTTAAAGGCATTTCCTCCCCTGCTTAGGTCCCTTTGTGCGAAGGGTAGGGGAGTTGTTTTAAATCAATTCACGTTTATTTTAATTTATTCATCAATATTTTATTCCTTAATTTACAAACAATCACCACTCTCTGATATATATTTGTTTGAGTGAACATTGGTTTGTTTTTATATTTACAAAGGCAAACATTACAGTTTTTAATGATTAGATAATGTTTGTAATTTTGTAGCTACGTTATAGGTATTTGGCAACACTTAAAAAAAAAAAAAAAAGCTATGCCTGGTTTCTAGTGATGTTTCAAGTGTTTACTTACCTCACTATTTGCGAGATTGTCCCGTATCTCAAGTCATTGTCACCCAGACATCGTGTCGCAAGGACAGACAGGGCTACATTCAGTGGCGCACCCAGAAATATACTCTGGGGAAGGGAGGAGGCTGGGGATATTTCTATTACTCCTGTATTTTTGTCAAATTACAAGTCTGTTGCTGCACATCCACCCCTTCCATCCCCTCTTCACCCCTCCAATATACTATTTCAAAATAGTCTACGGCTTGCATTTTGGTGTCAAAATTATTAATATTTATAATAAATGGTAGCACACAATACAGTTCCATCCTAACTCACTTTGGTGGCCGCATGTTTTTTAGTCTATAAACCTTAATTCACACGTTCACAGAAAATAGAGAACAGAATCTGCATGAGTAGCGCAGCAATTCACACATTGTATGTTGACCCATGATGCATTGCAACGTTAACTTAAAACAGCTGATTAACAACATATTCTATTATCTAGTAGATAAACATATATTTTAGATAATTCTCCCGATAGATGTTTTCAAACTATAACATTGTATCGTGGCAAAATCCAATACATTGATACATAAATTTTACATTAACGGGTTATTTCAAATCTCCTCACAAAGGCCGACGAAGCTGTCTGCTTGCTTCTGGCTGGACAGCACGTGCGTTGACAAATGCGCATGCGCATTGATTTGAGACGGTTTGTTCTGAGATTTGATTGGTTCCACCTTGGTGAACATCTCAGGCAGAGCGGATGTAGTAGAGATGGGTTGAACTTTAGCAGAACATGATTGGCTTAGAGCTCTTCACGTGACCCAGTTTCCGTTCTGCGCTCGTTTTCCGGCGAGCGCGTGAATCCACTCTCGCAGTAGACTAGATTGCCAATGACAGGGAGGAGATTGGAGTTAGAATTCCACTCGGATGTACTGAGGTGGTTTTTCCTGAATGGGTTTCCACTCTATCTACGTGAAAATACGGGCACACTTACTCTAAATACAACCTTACCCATCCCTAGCACAATAACGTAATTAGTACATAATTATGCGTATAACCCAAAGGGTGGTAAGACGTAGTGCTAAAGCAAAATGTTCCATCCTAAATCTAATTGCCTAAGTGAGTGACGCGTCACCTTGTGCCATAGGCGTGCCTAAGGTCAGGGTGTGGAAGGGGGGAGTAAGGCAATGTAACCCCGACATCGCACTCCTGATGTTGCTTTAAACGCATCTTTTATTTACTTCGAGGATTAGGCTAAGTGATATCTTCTATCTTGTAACAACTTTAATTGTTAAATTAATTTAAAGCAGATGGTGTTATAAAATGTTTGTCACGGTTTTTAATTAAATTAAACCTATATAAAGGTGTAGCGATTATATTTAAAACACTCCCCTCTTGTGATATCATGCTAAAAAATCATCTTTAAATTTAAATGTACAGTAAGCCCTCGGTTTTACGGAATAATATGGGGGCAAGTCTGTCCGTAAAATCGGGGTGAAAAATTTAGTGAGGTGAAAAATACAAGTAATTTCTTTTTTTTTTTCGTTAACAATGCATTTTAATTACAATGAGGATAGTAAAAGTAAGTTAATAATATACACATTAAAATTATCTTTGATGTTAAAAAAAAGAACTTTAACAAATTTGTCATCATTTTCTTCTTTAACTGTGTGAAACAAACATATCCATTTTTAATTGTTTGTATTTTTAATGATGTTTTCGAACCACAACTTCCCTTAGCCGTCTTACATGTTGGTAATAACGCTGCATTTCCATGTCTTTACTCACATTCAGATAGTTTACAAACCTATCTAGTGCTTCTCTAACTTCAGAAAGCTTATGAGTATCTCTTGTACAATTTTCATTTTCGTCCTCACCATCTTCATCTTCAGGTCTTGTAGCAGCTCTTACATCTTCTGCAATCTCTTCCTCAGCCATTACGTAGTGTCCAGGACCCCTTTCGTCTGCTTCCAGCCACTCTTGAATTTGTTCTACAGTTGGATCCATTTACCCTCCCATCAACAAATTCTCTTTAAAATCTTGTCGTTCCAATCCTTCCAAATCAATTTCATCATTTTTGCCCAACAAAATATTCTTCCATGCGTTAGAGAGAGTCGCGTTTTTTATATTTTGTCAAGTACTGCTCCAATTGAAAATGGCCGATTTCATTGTATAATTTATTATGTTATCTAGTGTCCTCTTAACCCTAGTATCATCCAGCACGTCAGCAGGCTGTTGTCTAGCTGCAGGTACAAAGTGGAGGTTAAACCAATCCTTGAATATTTATTTAGTAAACCGGGCCTTTGTAGAACTGTAGTACAGCATAGGCAGGTCATCCATAATATCCTTCAGAACTCGTGGTCGTTTGGATTTGCCAACTACAAAAGTGTTTAACTGGTGACTACCGTCGGCATTGGCCTGTGTATTTTCAGGCAAAGACCTCAAAAAAACCCACCAGTTTCATCTGCATTGTACAGCTGAAATAACATCAGTCCTGTTTCATTTATAGCTTGATTCAACTTTTCCCTGAATGGCTGCACATTACCAAAATCAGCACTCAATGATTCACCACACTTTTTTCGATTTGTGATGCTATGTCTCTTAAGAAACCGCCACAACCAACCACTGCTCGCTGTAAATCCTGATACATTCAAATGTTTAGCTATCCTTTCAGCTGCAGTCTGAATTTCAACCTACCGTGCACATACACTACTTGTTCTCTGTTGCTCATGCCATTTATAAATGTATTCTTCTAATTCTTCCTCTTTTGTTAATTTCAAGTTTTTTCAGTTTGGAGAATGTGGAGATGACTATGTTCTTCCTCAGATCTTGTCTCTATCACTTGTGTGTGTTTCCAGGTACAGTGGCAGTCAAATGGGGGAAAGTGTGGGGAATGTGGAGATGACTACGTTCTACCTAGACCGAGACCTAATGAGAACACGGGCACATACGGGACAGGCGTCATTGTTAAGACGTATGTAGACATCTCATGGACCATAAACTTGTCAAAGCCTTAGTTAAACAACTAACCAAAACCAATTACTCATTAATTGTTTTACTGAGGATAT
The DNA here is from genome assembly GCA_901482245.1 of Timema douglasi. Lineage (NCBI taxonomy): Eukaryota > Metazoa > Arthropoda > Insecta > Phasmatodea > Timematidae > Timema > Timema douglasi. The sequence continues at coordinate 81,538 of CABEEJ010001702.1, forward strand.
TTAACTTTCCATTTTAACATCGCGTCGGAGACCTGGTGGTCTAGGAGTAAAGTGTCGTACTTCTGTACTGGGGTCCGGGGTTCAATCCTCGGTGCTAGCACAGATTTATCTGATTACCCAAGCCTTCTTTCACCTCTGACAAGACATGTATTAATCATAACTTGTGAATGTGTGGAATGCCAGGCTTCCACCGTGGTTGGGATCGCACGTTAATCTGTAGGTCCTCCATTTCATCTCACAATCACGCTGCTATTACACATTAGCGTAAGTGCGTACAACCCGAATGGGTAGTAAGACATGGTGATAATAATAATAATAATAATAATAATAATAACATCGCATCCTGCAACCCACTCGGTCTACACACATTTAATATAAATAATTAGGTATGGATAATGAAGGATTAATTTTTAGAGAAATGCAGGCCTACTCGTATTTGCGGGGAAGGATAGTGGTAGGCCTGAATAATTATTGAAAAAATACTTTTAGTACACCCCGCAGGGATTTTAGCCCCGACCTTCCCGTCACTGGAAAACCAGGTTAGTCGTTTTTACATTTATTTAGTCGGGCTAATTGTAAACTACTGCATTTCTTTGTAATATAATTAACTAGTAAGTTAGACCTTCCCGGATTAACTTTTACTATAAGCCGTAACGGCGGGTACGCTTACAAGGGAGTCGACCGAGTCTCGTCTGGTTTGTGGATGACTGGGAGGTTATGGTTCGAATTCCAACCGGATGTACTAAAGGTGGGTTTTCCTAAACCCCTGCTCAGTCAGCATTCACAAAAATTGGTGTACATTTCCTCACTGTGCAGCTCATCCATTGGGTCTAAGATTTTTATGAGCCTGTGTTGGTTATAAATAATAGTATTTTTTTTCACATAATTCAAAATTAGCATATACATATGGATTTTAATAGGATTAAAATATGATTTAAAAGCATGCATGTACAACAGATTGCATAGTAGTGTTTACTATTAACTATGGTATGTTCTGCTGCCGTGCTCCAATATGTAAAGGTGTGCAGTGTCGCGCGCCTAGCTAATATGCAACCTGTTGTACACGCATGCTTGAAAACAGTTTTGCTCACCCGACACCACACGCCAAAACTTTGAACACAATTTAATGGTATTGGCATATTTTGCCGGATGTAAGTGTCCAGGAATTTTGTATTACTTTTGGTTCAAACAAACTATATGTACAGTTTGAGTTTTGAGTTTCCAAACGTCCTGTATATGACAAAAAATCCGTTTTCAAGTGTTTTTGTCACCGTTAACATGTCGCACCCATGGCCGTAGCTATTGCCAAAACAATGGTATAAAAATACATATTTCCTTTAATGCAAGTGTTTTGTGATGGTGATAAGACTTGCTGCTGTAAAGAGATATATTTGCTTTATAGACGACTCTGACTGAAAGCCTCACAGAAAGCTTCTCGTACTCGGTTTACAGTTGTTTATAGAAAAAAAAAAAATCTTGTTTCAGCTATGAAAGTGGTCAAACTTTCGTCACTGCCGTCGATCTAACCGCGAACCATCTCGGCCATTTCGAGTTCCATCTATGCCCGCTTGAGTCGCATGACCAGCTAGAGACGGAAGAGTGTTTCTCGCAGTTCCCTCTGCAACAGCTAGATGGCAGCACGGTTTACAACGTGCCGGCGCCCGAGCCCGGCTATTACAACGTCACCTTAAGACTTCCATCAGGACTCACGTGCGACCAATGCGTGCTGCAGTGGACGTATACTGCAGGTCAGTCATAGATGAATCATCAGCGGTCAGGCTTGACCTTTTAGAAACGTTTACCACTAACTTACACCGTAAAGTGATATCCACCAATGGAGGAGATAGTTTGGCCCCGACATTTTTAATATGACGCTGAAAGATGGCCTTGTATAAAATCTCAAATAAGTTATTCACTTTTCAAAAATTAGCCAGGGAAGAGCCACCCCAAAATAGCTTATTAGGCCTTTTTATATAAAAATAATAATTCTAGGTGAATATCACTCTAAATGGCTTCTGGCGGCACCAAACATTTAAAAACAACCCGTAGCTAATATATTCACATAAAAATTATTATTATTAGCACCGCGTCTTACTACCCGTTCGGGTTATACGCACTTACGCTAATGTGTAATGGTAGGGGGATTGTGAGATGAAATGGAGGACCTACAGTTTAACGTGGAATCCGAACCACGGTGGAGGCCTGGCATTCCCCACATTCACAAGATGTCTTGTCAGAGGTGAAGGAAGGGTTTGGTAATTAGATAAATCTGTGCCGGGACCTGGGATTGAACCCCGGCCGCCAGCACAGTTCACATAAAAAAACTCGAGCAAGAACCACTACGATTATCTTCTAAAAGCACTCAATTTTCAAAAATCTGTTAAGGGAAGACCACTTTTAATATCATCTAATTAAAAAAAAAATCAGGTGAGGACCATTCCAAATAGCTTTCAATGGTATCCAATATTTGAAATTTGCTGGTGGAAGACCACTTCAAATAGATTTTATAAGTGTCCAATTTTCAAAAAATTTCTGAAAGAAGATTGTTATGAATAAACTCTAGATGTATTCAAATCTCGAAATATTTTTGGGGAAGCACTATTATAAATATCTGTTAAAAGAGTAAAATTTTCAAAAATTCTCCAAATGAGGATCACTACAAATAGCTTCTAAGAGAATCCAATTTTTTAACACTAACTAGGGGAAAGGAGTGTAGAAAGTCGCTAAAAACTGTTTTGTTACTTGCCCTTCCCCTTCCCTTCATACACAAATAAAGTTCCACCATTACTGTATAAAATAATAATGTTCTTATTTATTAGGGTTGAATAGTAATTTTATCATGTCATAAACTTACGGTTTTGAACCCCAAACCCACAAAATTGAATTCTCCCTACTCCCAATTTTCTTGTGTCCATGTATTTTGTAACAGTGAGTGTGTAAGTGGATGGTAGGCTATGTTCGAGGGGAAGGGGACAGCTGAAAGTGTATAATGGCGATCAATTTAGGACACGTTATTTATTTAAACCGCGTTTTTATACTAAATCAAGCCGTCTAATATTAAATCCATTATATGCTCTTGGCCTGATTTATTAAAACGATCATTAATGCACTTAGTAAAATTAGCTTATTTGATGTTTTCATTATCATATATTAAATAATAATTTAGTGAAAATTACATTCAATATATATGAAGCTAAAGAGTATAAATATTTTAAAACAATATTATTCTTGACAAATACTTTTGGTGTTTATTTTTCACCAACTCATTGCTGGTGATATCGTATTCTAAGGCGTTAGACTCGCATTTAAAAAGGTCGCTGTTAACAGAGGGATCAATGATACAGTCCAATTTAGATAATATGAGCCTTAACTTACAGCTATAAAATATACTAGATCTATTTTGACGTATTAATAAGTTAGGATAAATGTGATCTAATGTTGTCATTTTATATATATATATATATATATATAATAAAAACATATATAAAATTATATTAATAATAATAAATATTGACCCCAAAAAATATGTTTGTATTTTCTAAAACTCCCTTATTTCGAAAATTAGACTGCTGATGTTTTAAGAATAAAGAAGGTAGAATTTTGAAGAAATCCACCTGAATTTATGTGGGAGGGAATGTGAGAAACTATTAGGGAAAATCTCCTCAATACAGCCAACTGGTATTTGAACCCTGACCTTACTTCCCGTCCCCAGCAATCTAGATTATAATGCATGAGCTATGCGTTAAACTTTTCAACCACTGACATGGGTTGTTTTTCAATGCTCTCTCCACGCTGTTGTGGATGGGAATTAACCCCTTCTTTATCCTTTTTTCCATTACTGTGTAGGGCATCCACAATTAGGGAGGTGGTATCTGACAGCTGGCAAAAGTTTGTCAAGCCACATGAACTGCAAGACCATTTGTTGATATGTTGTTTCTTTTGGCAGTGACAACATTCACATAAACAAACCATTTGTTTTTAATTAGTAACAGTTTAGATTATTTAAACACGAACCTATGAAAATAACCGGTTAGATTTTTTTTGTGGGAGTGGCGTATATAGTTCACTTAAAAAATGTTCTTCAAACGAGAGCGAGCCAGCCAAGGGCGGTTGATGACGTCATAGCTAACCGTCAATGTGTGCTGTTTACGAAACACAAACGTTTTATTTTGAAACTATTATTTTGTATGGTTCTTCATCCAAGCTATAAAAACACGTTTATTTATTTTGGTGGCCAGTTATAACGCGATACCAGTGAGAATGTAATACAGTTTAATACACGCCGAAAGATTTGGTGATCTTTCAAGCCAAATGATATCGTCGTTCCTGGTCATGAGGTGGTTTCCAAAAATCTCTCGTAAAGTGGCGATTGAGATTCTTTCAGTATGAGCTGTAGCTCCGTCCTGCTGAAACCATGTGGACTCGTTCACTGGATAGTTCTCTAGTTCATCTCTAAGAAATGTTGGAACCGTGTTGACGTACCGTTTTAAAGTTACAGACACCGCGTGGTCATTGTCATCCTCAAAAAAATATGGCCCGATAATGCCTTTCGATGACACCGCACACCATACTGTAACTTTTTCACTGTGTAAAGGTCGCGGGTGTAAAAGTCGAGGATTCTCCACAACCCAATACTGAAATTTCTGTTTGTTAAAATAACCATTTACATGAATGTGGGCTTCATCAGACATCCAAAGACTTTCTGGGAAAGTTTTGTTTCCGTTAACATTGCTAGATATTTTTCATCAAAAACAATTCTCCTATTGAAAGCACAACCTTTTAATTCCTGGCTTACCTGAATCTTGTACGGATGTAACTTTAAATCTGAGAACAATATTCTAGCCAAAGTGCGGCGAGACAAACCTAATGACACTGCATGTCGCCGTGAATGACGCTGTGGACTCCGCAGGAACGAGGCTCTGACTGCTTCGACAGTTTCTGGCGTTTGAACATTATTTCTTGGTCCTGGATGATTCTTTATCAATACTAAACCTGTTGTTTCAAAGTTTGAAGCCCATGTCTTTCAGCGTGAGATGACAGAACCGGATCATGACGCCGAAGTTTGAAAGTGACACCGAAATTCTCGTCGTGTACCGTCATTAACAATCATTGTTTTTGTAAAATGCTTTTACCCCAAACGCTCGATGCACACCCGACTACTGCTCCATGACACCTAAATGGCATTGACTCGGGAAAATAATGACTTCATCACAGTCCTGCCAACTTAAACTATGTTCTTTAAATGAATGATTTAAAATCGCCCGTTTCCGCGCGTCACCCTGTATTGCCAATATTCAAGAAAGGGGATAGGAAGAGGTGCAAAGATTACAGAGGCATAACACTGATGAGTCAATGCGCGAAAATGTACGAAAAGATTATGGGCAGGATAGTGAGAAAAAGCGTAAAGGGAAAATGGAGAGAGGAGCTACATGTGTTCAGATAGTTTAGGTAAACGATAGATTTAAAATTTGGAATTATACAGTTGATGTAAAAGCGATACGAGTTTGGAAGGGATTTGGAGACGTATTAATGTATGTAGAAAAGCACTTTATAGTGTGGATAGGAAGAAAGACTAGAAAGCTATGGAGGAGTTGTTGTAGAAAGAGGAGTGGCCAGGAGAGTAAAGAATATGTATGATGATAGTTTGAGTTTTGTAAAGACGGAGAGAGTGGGTGGAGTAACTCCAATTTTTTTTAAATGAGTAATGCAGGTAAGTGCCCTCTCACCATTACCATTTGTATTGTTGATGGAAATGATCATGAATAGATTGACACGGAGTTTGGGGAGGAGAAAATGAAATCAATAATGTTTACATGTGACTTGATGGTATGGGAGTAAAAGGAAGAGGAATAGAGGAACAACTGTAGGAATGGAATGAGGAAGGGAAAGAGTGTGGAATGAAATTAAGCATGGTGAAAAGTGAAGTGATGGTGATGGCAAGGCAAAGAATAAGACCAAGAAAGGTGATATAAATGGATGGAGAAGATTTAAAAGAGGCAAAGAGCGTAAACTATCTTGGTAGTGTGATTGAGACAAAAGGGGCCTGCAGAGAAGATATAGTGAAACTAGGACAGCAGGTAGAGGTTTTCTACAGGTATGTAAGATAGCAGCTATGGAAAGAGAAGTGCCCCTGAGGTGTAAGGAAGTGTTGAACATAGCATACTTCATACCCATAGCTACGTATACAGTGGAAACTTGGACTTAGGATAACAGAGAAACAAGGAATTTGGAGGCCATGGAGATAAAGTTTTTGAGGAGAATGCTAGCTGTCACCAGAAGAGATAGGATTAGGAATGAAAATGTACTGTCAAGAGTTGGGGTGCAGGGGGTACATGAGATAGTTGAGGAAGCAAGGATGAAATGATCTGGACACCTAATGATAATGTAAGGGGAGAGTATTGAAAGAAGATTAATGGATATGAAGTATGTAGGGAAGAGACCACAAGGGAAACCAAGTAAGAGATGGGAAGAACAGATAGCATCAAGTGTGCAAGTGAGAGGAGGAAAGGGGAAGAAAGTGCAGGAGGAATAGTGGCGGAAAGACAGAGGAAGAGGATGGCATTTTACTAAACGGACCTGGCCATAGGCTGGAAACAGTTCATGATGATGAAAATCTCTTGGGTTTTTTAGCACCACATATTATTATCCGTTCGGGTTATACGCTTATGTAATAATTACACTATTGGGTTAGGGACTAGGAAGGTTTAATTTAGAGGAAATTTACCCACGTTTGCATGGAGTGAGAGAGGAAAACCATTTAGGAAAAAACTACCCTCAGTGCACCCGACCAGGACCGGATCCCGAATTCCCCGTCTTCGGCAGTATAGTTCAACAAGAGAGTAGTGCGTTATACCACGCGGCCACTGAGGCGGGTGATCTACTGTTTGTACAATCGCAAAACAAAAAACATCTAGTTTTATATATTCTGTAAAATATGTTTTATTTTATATATTTTGTTCTTTTAATGAATGGGCTCATCCTTAGTGAAGTATTATTAGAATCATTTGACAACACTTTTTATTGATAATATAGTATTAGTTTGCAAATAATAATTATTATTTCCAAATAGATTGATATTATTCACTGTCAGTCAATATTTGCGATAAAAAAAACCTTCTGCTAGCTGTCAGATACCACCTTTACAACACTGGATCCCCTATAGATACGCGGATAGTCAGGACGGGGGAAAGACGCGACGAAAATAATAAACTATTTCCTTCGGTATGATTACAACCTATTTATGATTCCAGGTAACAACTGGGGCACGTGTGATGACGGTACAAAGGCTGACGGCTGTGGACCGCAGGAGACTTTCAGGACGTGCTCTGATATAGCTATTCATTAGGAGATGTCTGTTGAGTTACTTTGCTGGATATTTTTATTGTGTAGATAGTTGATTTTACTATGAACGGTAATTTGAAATCATTTTGCATGGAGAGAAAGTTTTGTCATATCTTCAGTAAATGTTCACTGTTTCCACTATCATTGGAATATAAGTAAACTATGAATGAGAAACTTGTCATATTAAACACTACAAGGGTTTGTTTGAATAATTACAGTATTATATTAGTTTTATGTAGTGTGTATACAATCTTAGTTTGTAGCATATTAAGAATAATATAGTTGATTTAGCGTACCAAAGTTTGTCAACAAGAAATGTAAACAATGTCTCAATGTCTGTAACTATATTAATACATTTTATATATGTTTTTACTTACGTAGTTGAATTTTTACTTTCTTTTACCTCATAATAATATTACCTCCACTATTTTTTATTTATTTTTATAAATAATTAAGCTAACCTTTGCTACTAGCACCTTTGCAATTAATCATGGTTTGGAAAATTTGTTGTTATTATGACATTCTAACTACTGCTTTTTAATATTTTACTCTCCCGAGTTGAAGACGTCGCTAAAATTAAAACCTGAAATCAGATCTCCAGATGTGCCACTGTAAAAAATTATATGAGAAGATACTGGAAATGAGAATAAGAAATAAAATGAAAGGAAGATGGAGAAAGGAACAACATGGATTTAGAGAACATAAATCTACAATAGATTTGATCTTTGCCATCCGATATCTGATGGAAATAAGTTATGAATATGGAAAATATTTGGTAATGTTGTTCATGGATGTGGAGAAAGCATATGGTAGCGTTGATAGAAATAAAGTTTGGAAAGCTATGGAGGAAGCCGAAGTGGAAAGAGGAGTTGTAAGTAGAGTGAAAAGCATGTATGAGAATAACAGGAGTTGTGTTAAGATGGAGAGTGGGAGGATGGAATGGTTCCAAATAAAAAGTGGAGTGAAGCAGGGGAATGCCCTTTCACTATTACTATTTGTAATGGCAATGGAAATGGTTAAGAACAAAGTGGCAGGAAAGCTCAGTGAGGAAAGAATGAAAGCTATGATGTTTTCTGATGACTTGATGCTATGCGGGGGGGNCTCATAAACCCGTCCGGGGGGGGGGGGTAGAAAGAATAGGAAATACAGGAGTGGAATGAGGAAGTGAAAGAGTTTGGAAATAAATTTAGCTTGGCAAAGTGTGAAGTGATGATAATGACAAAGAAAAGGATAAGGCCTAATAAAGATATAAAGTTGGATAGAGTAGAGCTGAGAAAAGTACAGAGCTTTGGAAGCGTGATTGAGGTAAAAGGTGGAAGTAGAGAAGATGTAATGAGAAGAGGACAACATGTAAAGTTGTTCTATAGGTGTGTAAGAGACCTGCTATGGACAAGAGAAGTGCCCTTAAAGTGTAAGAATGTGTTGCACATGGCATACTTTGTAGCCATTGTAATATATGCAGCAGAAACATAGATATCGAATGTAAGATAGACTAGGAACGTGGAGTAAATAGGAATGAAGTTTGTGAGGTTCATGACAGCTGTCACAGGGAGAAACAAGTATAGGAATAAAGTTATCCGGGAGAGAGTGGAGGGAGTACATGAGATAGTAGAGGAAGCTAGACTGAGATGGTATGGGCATGTAATGAGGATGTTGGAGTACATGAGATAGTAGAGGAAGCAAGGCTGAGATGGTATGGGCATGCGTAATGACTAATGAGGATGGAAAAAAGACAAGATGCCAAAGAAAGTGTTGAAAATTCATGATATAGGAAAAATACCACAAGTAAGGCCAAAAAGAGATGGGAGGAGCAGAAAACAGAAAATGTTCATGTGAGTAGAGAAGAATGAAATACATTAAAGGAGGAAGAATGGTAAAAGGATAGAGGAAGATGGAGGCATTTTACTAAACTGACCTGGCCACAGACTGGAAACAGTTGATGATGGTGAGATGTCAACAGCGATAGTTTAGTAGGATGGAGCACAAGATCAGCTATTAAATGTAGGGGGTTACACAACTAAAATAATTTAGCTACATACATAATGTTTTTATGTTAATATATTAAGTCAAAGCTTTTTGGTTAGTTAACTAGGATTCTGTATTTTGTTCTGAGTGTTCTATATGAAAATAGAACACAACCAATCAAAGATTGTGATTTTTGTGGAACAGGAGACAAAAATATAGAACATAAAAAATAGGAAGTAAACGAAAGTACATGTCATGTTTGATATGGCGGGAAATATAAAGTCTAAAATATGACAGTCACTATTGTGTGAATTGATTATGTTGGTAATATTGGTAGCTTGTTCAATTATACACAGTACAGCATTGGTAGCACCATCACCTAATTGAACTCCAATGAATGGTACTCTAAAGTGGCATGATTCGTAATTACTAAAAAAACATGTCCATAAAGGTGGCATCAAAAGTGGTAAGAGTATTTTGCGTTCTGTCACATGGGCGATGGAATATTCTCTTCCATTAATATATTGGCTCAGCACACGTCCTAGTGCGAAGATTGAAGTATCCGTTCTTAATATGACTGTTTTATTAAAATCTGGGTAGTCTCAAACAGACTTCGAAGTCAAAGTTTCTTTTTAACGTAGCATGGCTTCCTCACATTCTTTAGTTTAGACCATTCAAAAGTGTGATCTTTCCTTAACAACTTGGTTAAAGGCTTGGCGATTTTAGCATAACTAGATACAAATCTAGGGTTGAAGTTACTTAATTCCAGAGAATATGTAGCCTCTGTCATGTTCTTAGGTGATGGAAATTCTCTCAGTGATTCAATTAATTTATAATTCCAATTTTACTCCTTCGAAGAAATCACATGTCCAAGATACTCGGTTTATGTAGTGACAAAACAAGATTTTTTCAACAAAAGAGATAAAATAGCTCTTCTCAATCACTTAAAAACAGCTTCTGATTATTGAAATGTTATATGTTTTAGTAATGTAATTTTTATTAATATTATTTATGGTCTGAGGAGGTGGGGGCAAATTGCTCTTTTTCTGCCCTCTTTGGGTGCACTACTGCTGTTATATTGGCAATAGAAATATATTTGTGGCTTTCAAAATTCTCACTGAAACAAATAATGTATCAACATTTGTATAGTGCCAAGAGCCATGAACCTCTCAAAAGTATACAATCCTTACAAGCTTGATGGCTATTCGTAGAGTCAGCAGTTACTATAATAATGAATCAATGTAGTGGACACATTTTCGGTTAACAAACTGAAATGATACATGCTACACATTTACTATTTACTCACCAGAGATCGATTTCAAAAGATTTTTTTAAATTTCTGTACCAAATATTTGCAATGCTAGGGAGCACTTAAAGCGTGTGAACAGTAGTTTTCTATTATTAACAATGAACAAACACCCGGGATATGACGGCTTACCGACAATAATTATTATAAAAGGGACATGAACAGTTCTACGAATAAAAGGTCCCAAATTTCTTGTAAAAAATAGAGGGTACAGTAAGTTTTTAATATTCTAAGTAATTTCCTCTTTTAAAAAATAAATTATAGGCAGGAATATAACCTGAACGGCTAGTAAAATGCAGTGCTTAAAAAATGTAGGCGTTCTTGACCCAATTCACCTCCTGTAGCTGCCAACTTTGTCTCTAAGCCCATCACAACCCTTGTGACACAATCATAAATTATTATTATTATTATTATTAGCACCGCGTCTTACTACCTGTTCGGGTTATACGCTTATTTACTAATTACGCTAATGGTTTTAAGGATTAGGAAGGTTATATTCAGAGAAACTGTACCTGCATTTGTGTGAAGGGATCGTGGAAAACTATTTTGGAAAAACCACCCTCAGTACACCCGACTGAGATTTGAACCTTGATCCCCCAGTTATCGGAAGTCTAGTCTACTCTTAAAGTAGCGAGTTAGACCACGCGGCCACCGAAGCGGGTGTATCCTGAAAGTTATTGGTGCATAAGACAAGTTATACATTTTCTATAATATACATCTAGGAGGAAATCCGACACTTTAGCTCAGTCAATAGCGTGTCAGACCACTTAGCTAAGGGTGCTGGGTTTGATTCCTAGCATGACCGAAAAAGGTATCATTGGTGAAATTTGGGTTAACCCTTTAACAGTGATAAACTAATGGCTGGGGACCGGATGTTGTGCCTGTCCTATTCTTAGTTTATATTATAAGATATATGAAGCTACGACAGGCCTGACCAGCTGGTAATGGAAAATATATGGCTTGAATAAAAAACTGACCCTGGCCACAGGCTGGAAACAGTAATGGATGTAAAAACATCTAGTAGGAAGAGTAAACAAAAGGCACTCCCAGATCGCATTATCTTATATTCGGGTCTCTTGTGGTTACCCCTAAGGCCGGCCCTCATTATCCACTGTTTATCAGGAAATATTTAAATTTTATATACCTCGGGTTGAATACCATTGGCTTAGAAAGAGGTCTGAAGAAGCCTTTGGATGCATTATCCGAGTGTTTTAAACCCTCAAATCTTGCGTCCTTAAAATAGTTTAAGTTGCGGATAGCTTGGATGACAGCAAGACCAATGTTGCATACAATGTAAGAACACATTACGATGGATTGAACCTAAATTACTAGGCCTATAAAAATCCAACTCAAAATAACTTTTAGAGGCACACATTAAAAATAATGGAGGGTCTTCCC
>CABEEJ010001702.1:93599-140605 GCA_901482245.1 Timema douglasi
CCCCCCCCCAAGTCTCACTTGTTTTAAAAATGGGGTGGCCAACTGTTCTTTCCTACACTTATTAAGGTTTCACCACCACTGAATAGATAAATATTATAGTTGACACTTGAGAGTACAATTTTACTAGTGCCACCCACTCCCCCCATCCCCTTCACCTTATAAAAAAAAACTTAAATCCTGGCTTTGCTATAGGTCTAAATATCCATCAAGGATACAAAATACATCATCAAGATTTCTCTTGGTACTGGTATAGCCATGTTTAATTTTATTTTCTTGTTTAACAGAGTACTGATGAATTATAAAATCTATTGGTCGGAATGTTTTTATCGGTAATTTTAATAATATAACAATCATCCAGTGGTGGTAAGTATTTGTTCCTCATTATCCATATTTAATTAACTTCAGAAAGTTTAATTTGAATTACAAAGAAAGAAACAGAGAGCAGTTCAAAGCTTAGAGGACTGCTCAACAGAATTGTGCAAATAAAAGTAATAAATATTTAATTATTATGGAGGTGGTTTGGGCTTTAAAAACACTCAACCCCTTGTTTTTAGAGTATTTTAGAATTTTATGTTTTTTTTGGTAGGGTAATTGTGGCGATGATGTGGTTTTGTGGAAAGTAGGTGGAGCACCATCTCCGATAAGGCGCCTTCCTAGGTGGCAGATAGGAGGATGCACCCTTCTTTCAGGGGGGGCATGGGCTCTGAAAACATGGTGCCAGGCGGTCACTGGGACTCCTGAAGGGAGGGGGTACCGGGTACATTCCAGGGCGGACCAACTGGAAAGTAGGTGGTAGGAAGTGTTAGTTTAGTATTTGACTTTTATTTTATTTTTATTTTCCTAATCTCTTTTATTATATATTAATTTTCTTTTAGTTTTTTGTTTTATTTAGGGCTAAACCAGATGTACTTAAATTTAATAGTTCTTTTCTTAAGGTTGGACATTATAGGGGTGAACTAATTTAAATAATTTAAATGATGGAGTTCAGGCCAGTATTAAATAATATAGGTGACTGGCCTTAATATATCTTAGGTAATGTAAAAAAAAAGTCCGTAGAGTATGCTGGTGAACATTAATAAAAGATAATTTAATTATTTTCATATGAAAACAGGTTTATTAAAACAACCATATTTTTACAACAAACAACATTTATATATTCTCATTCCAGCATTATGTTCAACACTATCAAACCAATTTTTGTAAAAATACAAAATAACATGTTTACAAATTAAGAGCCAATCCTTTACATTCTAAACAAGCAATATTCATTTGTGTAAACATGTTTTTGTTAAATTTCTAACTTACAATTATTTCAATATAGGTAGGCCCTGATTTTCTGATATTTATTTAAAGTTTTTATTCACTTTAATAAAATATTTGACAGATATCAGTAAATGTGTTGTCCTGTATGTATTTATACAAAGTAAGCTTACTTGTTAGAAATTGAGATTCTACCAAATAAACATGGCGATGTTAAAAGGTATTTTCCCTACAATTTAGCAAAAATACATACTTTTCACCATAATACAATTTATTAAATAAACAATAGACAATATATAATTTAAAAAAATACATGATAAACTTATTTAAAAATCAATATTAATATCAATCAATATTTTAGTTTCCAAAACGAAATATACATGATATTTGAAATAGGTTTTATTAGTTATAGAGAAACTCCAAAGATGTTTGTAAAAGTGGTCAAACCTGCTCTATAAAGATACATACATGGACCAATCACACAATCGTTCTTGAAATATATTTAATTATAAGTACCATAATACTTCCAATAATATATTTAAATTATTACTTATATATTATTCACACCATTGTTGACAAATCATTTTAAAATTGGAATCTAAATTAATATTGCCACTTGCCAGTGCTTGAACTAAATAATAGGTATGCATAAAAATGTTTTCAAACGCCAACTATTTAAATAAGATTGTTTTACTGTTCTATGAATTCAAATATTAAAAAAACAACTGGGATTAACTATACTCCTCATGCTTATTTAGTTTTCTTAATGCTACATTGCATAAGATCTTTGACATTAATACACATATACTTGTAAATCTGAATACTAAGGTCACAAAATCTTTAAAATCAATTTATTTTCAACAGAAAACAAATTTTAGTCTATTTCAAGCACTGAATATTGCACATTATATATGATAATTAAGTACAATAACTAAATAAACCTTACATATTATACAAGAAATACACTTTTTTGTTGCCAAGTCATGGTAGTATTTATATTGAATATCTAGTAAATTAAATTAAACATTGATTAGATATACCGTATATAATGAAAAATTAAAGAATTTGGACCTACTCAAATATCAGCTGCCTTTTATTTATTTTTACTAAATTAGGAACCATGATGTTTGAAAACTAGCTAAAATGATTATTAAAATAAATAATATTTTTATGAGCAATTTTCTAGAAAAATAAATTTTGCCATTAAAAGTATTTATCATTTATGCCTAGATTAGCTAGTCTAATCAATTGTAGGTCAATCCTTCTTCCTTGGATTTTATGGTTAATTCATCATCAATGGGGTGGATTTTTTTTACTTGATATCTAAAAACTATGTGATAAATAAAAATAACTATTATTGTATTTATCATATTCAATTTCAGTTTTATATTGCTTGGAAGTTGAATTATCACTCAACATTAGGATCCCTGATTCAATTTCTATAAATTAGAGCCAAGTGTTGTGATCAAAGCTTGAAATAGATAGATACATATTTATCACAGGGTTGTCACATATTTTCGAGTGTTAAATAAACAATATTACTTACAACCTTGACTGGGCCAGCAGCTCATCTGATAATACAATATTATGATATAGACATACACACAGTATGCAACTCAAATTTATGAAAGCTGTAACATTTCTTTAGTTATGAATAAAAATGAAATATTTCATGGTTTTTAAATGATAAATCAAAGTTTCCCAGAGTTGGTACAATCGATAGCCAAGTGATGTTAATGATTCATTTTAATCAGTTTAGCGTCTACTGTCTTATTGAAGTAATACATTTGGTTATTCGCGAAAAAAGGCACAGAAAGGGAAGAGAGACACATACAATTAAAAGGGAAGAAATACATTTATTCACAAAACTTGGAATTTCGTGAAGCAAATAAATAAAGCACTTGATGGTGTGAGCTTTCTTGATCAACTGAGAAATTTATCTTTGTTAAAAATTAATATTGTTAATGGGTTATTTCACAAAATAGCTGACTTTTCAATTCTTAGATTCAAACCTCAAAGTTAATTACTATTTACATTTAGCTATGCTTATTTTTATATGGACAGGTATTACTTACATTTTTATTCAAGGAAACTAATGAGGCTTTAAATGCCTAACTTAACTAAATCTGGCTAGAGATTGGCTGATTTACATTCAAGGAAACCGACGAGGCTTTAAATACCTAACTTAACTAAATCTGGCTTCAGATTGGCTGATTTACATTCACATATATTCTACCATTTTTTAAAAGTAGTTATTCCTCATTTACTAGGTAGGCCTACTAATAAAAATTTAGTACTAATTTAGTAATATTTCATATTTTATTTGTAGTTTTAACACATAAACATACTGTTCTGTGAATCTTTTTTTTCAACAGATTTTTGAATAGCTTTTACAATTTTAAAAGATTCAAACTTTTATTAATATTTCTTGCATCACCGTGTCTAACCAAATGTTTAGGTTGTATACATGTTTATTAATAAAAAACTTTTTATAATATAGGTACAAAATCTGACTTGTTAAAATTTTAAAACAAATTTGCTAGTGTAAGTATGCAAACAATTTTCTAATTAAGTTGGCCTATATTATAGGGATTTTCTCTCTCTTTCTTATCTAGTTCACTCTTTATTTAACATCTAGCAATATCATATCAAAGATAAGCTTTTAATAAGGGCCATTTGTTTGAGTTTTGATATAAAGTAAGATTCATTATTTGAAAACTGTTACAATTACAGATGAGGCAACACCATAATCTATTTTAACTAGTCAGCTTTCTCATTAAATAGTATAAAACTTAATCAACACAGTGATGACAAATCTAAAATTTGTTTGTTATATTCACATCATTGACACATTTATTGTAAGCTTACCTACCATTCTTAAAACTTTTATAATTTTATTTAACTTGTTTAAATTACAATGAAAATATTTAGAAAGGTCACCAAAAATGTTTAGTGACTTTGTTAATCAAGAAAGAACAGCTTCTCAACAATGAAAAAATATAGAAATTATCCAACTTTAATTAAAGAATACAGTACCAGTAATTAAAAATTAACATTATTTGTAGATTTGATAAATCAATTATTTAAAATGTTCCTACAAAGAATGGTAGTATTATGACTTAGTAACTATAAATTATGAAAATCCTTTAATATACATTGATTTTATTAGCAAAAGCACAAATTTAAATAAATTTTCAGTCTATATGACAAATTGTTGGAATGGACACAATTCTTTCATACTACAGATACATTTTTAGAAAATAAAAATGTTTTACCTCCACCATTATGGTCTTTATTAATAACTTATGATTTTATAAAATAGTGCACAGTCAGATTTTAGTCTAAAGAGTTTTAAGGAGTGTATGATTGTACCAGTTCTTTACCAGAGTGCATACATAAACTCAAATTCTCCATTTCATAAATCTAGTACACACGTCTGGCCAACTATGACGTTTATTTATAGTCAGCAACGTTGTAAAAGTGTTAAACACAGGCACACCAAAACCTTAGCAATGATCAATTTTAAGAGGATAAATATTTGTCAGATGGAACCAGTGTGTCACAATCAAAGTTCTAGGTGACATTAAAAATAACTTCATCAAAAATAGCCTTCAAAAACAACTGCACAAATGATTTTTGTGAAAGTCATCACTAACTTTTACCGGCAAAGGGCCAATATTTTTTAATATTCTCCTACAGAAATATGCACAGACTAGTTGGATGGAGAATCAAATGATACCTACAACTACACAACACTACTTTATTAAGTATGATACACATTTTACAGGCTATGTATGGAGTGACATTTCTTTACATTTAGAAAAGGCACTCATTGATGTGTAAGTTATCACTTTAGAAAAGAAAGTGGAAATGATCATATAATTTCCATATGATTAAGCATTTAATTGTGTTCTTAATATTAACGAGGAAAATATTTTATGATGTAAAATATTAGTTGTTTATAAACAACAAATACATGTAAAATCGTAATATTATTGCAGTTTTAAACCATCAATATTTTTGCATTTAAAAAAATAGGCTCTTAAAGAGTTATTTTTAAATAAGGCTATCATAATAAAAAATATAGATTTTCTATCAATTTTCCACTATAATTTTTAAATATATTCACATATTCCAACATGCCACAAATATTAGTTTATAAATAACATTTTGTGACTCAACATAATTAATTACTTTAATGTAATATACAACTTTTTAGCTCGTTCAGTGTAAGTTGTTCAATTATAAAAATATCCAAAATGATAAGTTTGAAAAGGTTAATAATTGAATTAATTATTAAGTTGACAAATTTCTTAGTAATGCATTGTATAATGTATTGCATTATTTCCCAACTTAAGGCACTTATAATTGCCAGGGGCGCCCACAGGGGAGGATTCAGGGGGGAAATCACCCCCCCTGAGATTCTGAGGTTGTATAAATATTAGAAGTTTGAAACATTTTTCTTGTGTAGTATCTTATTTTCAAGAAACAAGGATTGCCTTAAAAAGAGTTTTTTGAGGTTTCAATATAACAAATTCTCCCAGGGAAGGAACCCCAAACCCTCCACTGTACTGGGGGATATTCCATAAGCCCATTCCCCCACCCCAGTTTGCCCCCTCGCCCCCCTCCCTGGAGAAAGATTCTGCGGGCGTCCTTGGTAATTGTTGGCAGTTTCACCAGTTTATATTATGGCGCTACCCATAGAATGCTACTTAGATACAGGATATTGGTGTCATCTTGACAACTAGGTTGGCAAGGGTAAAAACACACAATAATTGATCCCAATTATCACAACTTTGACAAGTTCATGAACTATGATACAAATGTTTTCTCTTCATGAACAAATGCGCTGATTGTGTAATTTTCACACACTCACAACAGAAAGTTTCTCTAATAAATATCTCAAAGTTTTTTTTCCCTCAAGTCAGATTTGTATTACAAATCATATTTTCTTGAAATGTAGCTTGGGGAATATTTCACATATAATAGTCTCACTTTTTAAACCACTAAACTGGCACACATAATAAAATATTAGTGATATTTGATTGTTGGAAATGTATATGTTGTCTTTTCATAGGAGGGAACCAAGAGATAAAAAATACAACTTATTTATACATCTATTTTAGTAAAGTAATGTTGGGAAAAGGTTTGTAAGTTTGAGCAATATTAGTTAATGTTCATTTCTGCTGCAGCCATCGCTCGATAATGGAGGTCTGGGGAAGCTTTGATGTAGTAATCTGCTGCTCTGCTGTTGCTGTAACCGTTCGTTTTGGCATGGCCATTAGATACAGCATGACCATTTGATGCAGAAGTGCCATTCGAAATGACAGAACCATTTGTGTGGATTGATCCGTTCGCATAGCCATTTTCCTTCCCATTCAGTTTGCCGTTCTGTAGAGCCTGATGCAAACACACAAGTGAATGGATTCAAACAATGCATGAAATAATGGAAGACTTAAGAGAGGGATTTTATCATGACTACTGTTTGATCAATAATATCTTATGTAATGTATATTTTCTTGCTATTTTTAAATTAATACACTTAATCTAATTGAGGGTTTGAGGACAAAGATAAGGTATGTACATGGGTGTCATTAGCGGGGGAGACAGGGGTGCAATACTATTTATGTTTAGTATGTTAATAGTGTTCATTCTGTGTTTTGTATATCATATATACTTATTAAATGTGGGTGCTTAGTGGAGCTCCTCTCGCTAATTAGTTATTAAGAAGAATGTGCTCTAAGGCAAGATAATGGTTATCAGCTTTTCCTGTATCTCCAAACAAAAATATCACTCAAAGGTAGGCTCCACAACAGACATTCTTATATACCATAATTCGAATCCCGCCTCTGTTTTAGTACTATTAAAACTAGTCCTCTGGAAATACATTACGTTCAATTTTTAATTTAATTTAAATTTTAAATGCTTCCTAGACAGTGGTGTTACTAGGGTCAGCGTTACCCAGAGCAGTAATTCAAGTTATCACCTCCGTGGACCTCCCGTGTACCAGCAAATGTATTAGCAATACTTGTGACAAACAACTTGCAAAAATTAAAATTACATCTTTAAATTAAATTATCATATGCACAGCCCAAATATAGTTAAATTTATATAGTTCCACGTGGTTGAAGTGAAAACTCGGTAAGAAAACAATTGAATTCAAAGTAAAAATGTCCAAGAACTACACTAAAGTTATGTTAATTCCAACATTAAACTTTACTGTTACATGAGACACATTCATGGATTGAGTTTGCATAGTCAATAAGGACCCAAATAATGTATAGGTGGTGGACTGATGCACATTGAACTACACTCACATTATGTTAGCTAGGCAAGCAGAGAATTTGATAAAAATTAATATCAAAAACATCAGTGGCAACAAGAACATCAGTGCGTGATTGTAGCGCGTGCAAAATAAACAACGTGATTTGAAATGTCATTGTAATTGAGTAATAATGACAACTATGACAGAAGCACATGTCCCTTAAAGGGTTCAAAAATGAATTAGAATATAGTTTGAGCCTCGTAGGTATTTTGATACATTACATGTAAGATGTGCTTACAAAAATGTTTTTATGGTTATAATTAAAGCTAAAAGGATTTTTTTAAGTAATACATTTCAACTGAAACACTGCAAATTTTCTTTATAGACACTCATCTTGGTGTCTGCATTCCCTGCACCCCACTTCATGATGCCTATGTACCTAGCTATAATTAGGTTTAAGAGAGTCACAACAATAGTCCGAGGACAGTGATATGCAATATGCGATTACCTTTTCTGCAAGCGCCAGAGCTTTAGCCTTTTGCTTCTTCTGGTAGGCCTGCCTGTAGAAGTCCGAGAAGAGGAAATAGAACATCACTGCGTGCATGCCGATCCACCACACAAAGGCCTTGGGGTAGTTGCAGTCGATGAAGAGCAGCTGGAAGGCGTGCACCATGATTGCCACAAACTGAATCTAAATAAACAAACATCCAACTGTATAGTGGACCCATCTTCGTATAGAACTGAACATACATGGATTATTTGGTGTGTTGTTTAGCTTAAAGAATAGTCTACTCACTCAGCACAAAATATAAAATCACACTAGAATAATAGAGTTTGATGCCCAGACAAAGTCCTGATCTGGAAGTCCACACTTTGTCAAGTTTGTAGAAGTTAGATCAGTTTTAACTCTATGCAACAAAGGAATCTTTTACTATATTCTAAACCTTTATTTAACTGGCTGGCTCTAGATATCTTGGTACCTCAAGAGATGCAAGTTGCAACAACTGGAAAAATAAACACGCGTAGAACATATTTTTGACTTTACAAAAAGCAAATTGAACAAGGAAGAGCGCCAAAGACTTTGCAGCTTGCTAAACGAGTTTAGTGATATCTGCTCCAAGGGATCAAATGACCTGGGGAGAACTAATCATATTTATCATCACATTGAAACAGGCAGTGCTATTCCTGTCAGGCAGCCACCAAGACGTCTCCCAATACACCAACGGGGATAAGCGAGTTGGATAGTGGAGGGCATGATCTCGGATGATATTATACAACCGTAGTCATCTACACGGAGTTCTCCCATTGTCCTTGTGCAAAAAAGGATGAAATAACAAGATTTTGCGTGGACTACAGGAAGCTAAACGCAGTAACACAAAAGGATTCTTACCCTCTTCCACGGATCGACGATCTCCTGAATTCACTAGGAGGTGCAACATCGTTCAGTACCCTAGATATGGCATCAGGGTACTGGCAATGTGAAGTGGCTCCCGAGTATCACCCAAATACTGAATTTTCAACAGGGGAAGGGGGCAATATGAGTTCTAAGTCCTACCCTACGGTGTGTCCAATGGATCTAGCACTTTCCAACGCCTAATGGATTTAATTTTAGCTGGGTTGCAGTGGAAGTCCACACTGGTTTACCTATATGACGTAATAGTTTATGGAAAAACATTCAACGAACATTTACTTCGACTTCAAGAAGTATTCTCGCGTTTGCGAGAAGCAAGCTAAAACTAAAGCCTTCAAAGTGTCAGCTCATGCAGCCTCAAGTCAATTTCTTGGGACATACCATCTCAGGACTGGGAATTTCAACAGACCTACAGAAGGTGCGTGCTGTTGAGGAGTGGCCGGCACCAAAATACATTGAGGAACTTCGGGCATTTCTAGGAACTGCTTCATATTACCGCAGGTTCATTAAATGTTTTACAAACGTGGCTGCTCCTCTTTACAAGCTTACACAAAAAGGTGAACGGTTTACCTGGGATAAAACCTGTGAAACAGGTTTCAAAGACCTAAAGAAAAGCCTTACTTCCAGTCCTGTTCTGGCATTTCCTTCACCGGAAGATAACTTTATTATGGATACAGAGGCAAGAAATATAGGTATAGGTGCTGTATTGAGCATTAAATGTGTTGGCGAAGAGAAGGTAGTAGCTTATATGAGTCGCATATTGACAAAGGCAGAGCGACATTATTGTGTGACAAGAAAGGAAATGTTGGCTCTAGTTGTTGCCACCAGACATTTTCGGCACTATTTATACGGCAAGCCATTTATTGTCAGAACAGACTAGAGCTCCTTACGCTGGCTTCAATCTTTCAAAGAACCAGAAGGGCAAGTTGCGCGCTGGCGGAAACAACTTGCTGAGCTGGAGTTCACAGTGCAACACCGAGGTGGCAAGTCCCATGGGAATGCTGATGGGATATCTCGGCGGCCATGCCAACAATGTGGAAGAGACAGTGCGAAGGAAGATGCATTTGAAGCACCTAACAATTTCAAGGGAAGTTTAAGTAAAATACTGGATGTGAGTTTTCTTGCGATCGACAGCTTCGGATGGTCGCTAGAAGAACTACAGAAGAAACAGGAAGAAAATCCTGTAGTTAAGCATGCAGTTCAGTGGTGCAAAGCAGGAGAACAGCCACTCCGAGACACAATCGTGCAAGAAAGTCGTCAGGTGTTAAGACTATGGGAACAATGGGATAGTTTGACACTAAGGGACGGCTTGGTGTATCGACAGGGGGAGAGAGATATTAGGAACAACAGACTTCAGCTACTTCTACCACGATACCTAAAAAATGAAGTCATGGCACTCCATAGTTCACCAACAGGAGGTCATCTGGGATTTAAGAAAACGTTAGAGAAAGTTCGGGAGCGGTTATATTGGCCTGCGCATCTGGAAGATGGGAAGGTGTAATGCAAACCCTGCCATGATCGTGCACGTAGGAAATCCTCAAATATGGCTGCAAGAGCACCACTCATCAATCGTCGACCAGGATACCCATTACAACGGATCTCCGTAGACATCTTGGGCCCACCACCTGAGACCGCCCAAAACAATAAATACGTCATGGTTGTAGCGGATCATTTCACGACATGGACAGAAGCATATACCATGCCTAACCAAGAAACTGTGACAGTGTCAAGGATAATAATTGAGGAATTTGTGTGTCGGGTTGGAGCTCCTGATGAAATTTACAGTGGCCAAGGGCGTCAATTAGAAGCTAAGATATATAATAAAATGTTATTGTTTCTGGGAATCAGGAAAACAAGGACTACACCATACTATCCCCAATCAGATGGATTATTCGGAAGGTTTAACCGTACACTTCTAGCCATGTTGAGCCAGTGGGTTAATGAGCGACACAATGACTGGGACAACTTCCTCCCCTAAGTCATGTTAGCCTACAGGTCTAGTCAGCATGAATCAACAGGCTACACACTGTTTTATCTCATGTTTGGGCGAGATATACGACTACCAGTCGATGTTGCATTCGGTCACCCGGAAAAAGTGTTTTTAAATCAAAACTTAATTGGGCAAGCCATGCAAAGACGTTTTGAGTTGGAGTACGAAAGAGTCCGAGAAAAACTGGGAAACTGCCAACACGTACAGAAGACGCTTTATGTTCGACGATGTTGAGGTTCCCCTTATGAGGAAGGGCAGCGAGTGTGGCTACTTAGCAGTGCCGTTAAACGTGGATGCACACCGAAACTACACCGCCCATGGGAAGGGCCTTACGTGGTAATAAAACGAGTTTCCGATGTCACGTATCGTGTCAAGAAAGGCCAAAAGCATTTTTAACTTGATTTTTTTTACATCATAATGATATACTATGTTTACTAAATTCATTTTTTACTCCCTTTCAAACCCTTTTTTCTCATGAGTAAAAACGTTTTCAAACAAGCTATTATTTGAAATACTTTCTCTATTTAAAAAATCATAATAAACAAAGTTGGTTTAATGCAAGTTCTTCAATAATTTTCAAGAAATAATTCAAAATTTAAATTGTGTGTCTGCCCCCCTGCCCGCTCCCACCACTTAATTTAACTATGAATCAAATGTATTCATATTTATTAGAAAGTTATACTTCGTGAGAAACTACTGCAAAACTTTTCTCATGATAATCAGTTGAAAAATAAGTGTGATCCAAAAGCTGTGAATATTTCATTTTATTAAATGAATAGAAATAAACATTAGTTCAGTAAAATATGATTTCAAATTAAATTACAGTAGGATTTTGGTAAAAAGAAACTTTTAGAAAATATCATATTGTGAAAATTGAAAGATAACACCTGGACACGGGAATCGAACCCGGGACCTTTGGCTTAGTACGCCAATGTTTTAACCACTGAGCCATCCAGGAATCGTCCCGTGCCCAGGGTCATTCTTCACTCATATTTTAAAGCAGTCTCTATGATGGACGTACGGAAATCGTCAGCTACAAATGTGTGATTCATTAAGATCACGAGCTATCAGATAACGCAGCCACCTTCGACTCAGTAGTTGGCTTATTGCTGCCACTTCTACAATTACTATAATTGTAAAGAATCGCATATTTAAGAATCAAATAGCCGAAGATATTATTTATGCCATGTCCAGGTGTCATTTTTCAATTTCCAGAATATGATATCTTGATGGAGAATTCCTCAATAAAAAGCATAAATAATAGCTTCAGCTATTTGATTCTTTAAGAAAATACCAACATATCTTTTACGGTCAACAGTGAAAACATATCACTAAATTATTAGTGGTATTATTTCATAGGTACCTATTGATAATATATATAAAACATGACAGCTGCATATCAGATGGTTTGACGTATTAATGCGTGAACATAAATATAATAACCTTTTTCTAGCTATCGGATAAAGTTTTTTGCAAGAAAATTTGACTGTAACCTAGGTTTAATCATGGTTTAGATTGTCTTTGATGTATTTTTGCAGCATCAGACACATTGGTAGGCCAAGACCGCAATGGGGGGATTATGTAAAAATGAATTTGACGGAGGTTGTGTGTCAAGTTAGGGATTGGATGAAGGGGTCTCATGATAGGGTTGAATAGCAAGCTTACGTTCTTGTGACCAGGCCCTTTCAAGTTTTTTTTAAGGCCAGAGAGTTTGTATATTTGCCTCATTAGACTGCATGGTTCCCGATAGTGCTATATGGTGGATCCAGTACAACTGTTACATGACAGTATTTCAAACTATTAACTGGTACTGAGGTTAGAGCTATCACTTACCATTTGCATTGAAGTCAGATACTTCTTCCACCACAGGTATTTCTGGTACCGAGGGCCCATGGCCGCCAACAAGTAGTACGAGTACATGATGATGTGGACAAATGTGTTGACGAGGCCGAAGAAAGTGCTGTGACCACCTGCTCGACAAACGCCACAATCACATCAGGTAGTGCACATAATTTATATAGGTCAGTATTTTTACAGATATTTAGGTTCATAAGAAATGGGATTATCATAAGCCGCTTGAGAAACCCTCAAAATGGCATTCCTTCACTAATTGATTATTATTATAAATATAGCTAATTAATAATCCACCCCTTCAAAATGATTTCAAATCTTAAGTAGCAGATGATCTCTTTTATCTGTATATATATTAAACTTGTGTATAATATCGCAGGTAATTCTACAACTGTGGGTTTGATAGTATGTTGTAATGAGGGATAATCCACCACCTTAACTACTCTTACAGCTTGTTCTCGATGGTACTCAACATATACAGAATGAGGCATGGAGGGGGATGTACAATTAGTTGTACATACCGACACCAGGAAGCAGGCAAACACACAAAATAAACACAGGAAGAAAAGCAGCACAGAAGTAAATATTCATACTAATTAGACCTTGCAAATGACATTTGACATATTATGTATTTTAGAAAATGAATCCAGGATTACCAAGTAGGAGGGAGGTCTATATGGTTAATATTCTCCACCAAAGTTTTGGAATGGAACTGGTGGGTATCAATCACCCAGCTTGTCTCATACCTTGCCAGAGAGCCAATTTGTAAACTCTCTCAACCAATAGGAGAGGTAATAAAGGTTGGATTTCATTCAGAAGTTTAATTATAGTCTCGTTAGCTAGGGCAGAGACCAAATGATAGATAGTATAGACTATTCATAGACTACATAACTACTGCTCCTATTAGACTGTCATTTTCAATCAGATTTTCACTAATTTATTTATAAACTAAGAAATCAATTCAAACTAATTCTTTAATATTGTTTTAAAATAGAGGAATACCTATCCTGTTATGAATTTTAAAATAATATTAACATTATTCGTGGCTTGAAAATGTCTACACAACACAAATGATCTTCCAATCCCAAATTTCCTGATAAAGTGTCCGGCTTGTTCGATGGATCAGTGTATCTCACCTGGGGTGAACTTGACTCCGAACCACACACTCATGGGCATACAGCCGTGGTGGATGACGTGGAGCATGGACACGTGTTCGTTCTTCTTGCGCAGCACGAAGAAGATCTGTAAGGAAGACATACAACAATCGTTTGAACGCAAGCTGGATGGCAATGCAATTATTCTTTACATACAATCATGTCATCGAAATTTCTCTAGAACATTGTTTAGCAGCTCAATAAACAAAATACTAACATTCTACTGGAGGGTGGTCGTACAAAGGATCCCAAGCGCACATACTTCGAGATTCATAGTGTGCAAGAGATAAGACTCCACAATTTAACAGCTTGTCCCTAGTCTGTAACCATTCGTAGAAGTGGGAACAACTTTAGCTAACTTTCTTAAAGACTGTTGCTATGGAGATATGCGAAGAGCTGGTCCCAGACAGTTAAATAAATTGACTTTTTTTTAACATTATAATGATTTAGTAAGGAAGGTAATGAATGATAAGAATAGTTAAAAAAATATGATTCAGTTATGCATGTAATAGAACAAATATATAATTTAAAGTGATCTGTAATTGGCGTACAAAGCGTAAAACAGTCAACTATCTCAGTAATAAATAAGGTAATTAATTATATAATAATTTGTTATAAGAAAAAATAACTATATATAAAATTGTGAGATTAGATTAAGATGTATTATAAAACAGCTAATAATGTGAGTCTAAAGGATTACAATCTTTATAGATTTTAATAAAGATAATTAAAAAATCAAGAAAAGTTACAACTAACCCATTTTCATGGTCGTTTCTGATATAAAACTAAATGGTAAAAAATTTACATATATCTTTCCTAAATCACATAATTATTATTTACATGTCAATAAATATATTTTAGGATTGTCTTGGCGGTTTTTGAACTTCAGTGCTGGCATTACCGTAAGAAATGCAGTTTTGAAAGGAAATAGGCAAACAAAAGATTATTTATCTCACTCTTTATCGCAATAAAGCATAAACACTATCCCTCCCCATTTTACTTGGTGAAGAGGAGTACAGTGAAAAAGGATAGTAAAATCCTTAAACTTGGATGACTTTCTAGATTAATTTTTTTTTGTTATGTTTAGTGAGGATATTTATTGATTATTAATTTTTCGACATGTAATGGAGGAATGAGCACCTACCCTCAATAATAAAAGGGGTTAACACCTAAGTGCACAGAAGGTCAAAGGAATGTTGAAGGGTCTGCCCTGGACATACATGAGGGTTGCTAAAGTGCACAGATGGAGGACCCAAGACCATTAACGCATGGCTGACTCCCCAACTAATCCCTTGTTATTCAATAACACAGAACACAGGGAAAATGTAAGAGTGGCAGGTGTTTCGCATAACAGAATGGCGATAGAACCAACTGGGGAGACAATTGATAAACCCAGCTACTCATTCTGTGCTAAAGTATTACTTTATTTTTTATTTTCTGCGATTCAAATTTCAGCCTAACTCCAACCTAACCTAACCTAAGGTACCTGTTATGAATACTAGGGGGTGGGGGAGGTATTCACCAAGAGAGGGGTTTGTTTGTTTACCTACCTCCAGGCTCATGTTGGCTGGCTGAAGTCAAAAGGGGTGTGCACCTAGACGTCCTTTTCCGACCCCGTGAAACAAGCCATGTGCACATATACATAAACCGTGTGCACTTAAGACATCATTTTCTGATTGCCTGTGCACCTCGGCAACACCCATAAGAAGTTATTAAAGCTTATATGATTATAAGTTGTAACTATATCTGTATCTCAATATAATGGTAAACTAACAAAATAACTATTAATTAACTAGTCGTCTTCGTCTATAGTCTAGACCGACGTTTTTTTTATTTCAAACTGTGCTCTGCCATAGCTTTCTAAGTCTCTGCGAGGAAACTTTACAAAACTCTCTTATTTGTTTTTTAGATTATGAGATAGGGACATTTTTCATGGGCACAGCCAAAATATGTAATGCTTTCCATTTATTTTATACTTGTAAAATATCTGTCATTATTGAATGTTTAATATATTAATATAACATTTTTACGAAGTCTCCAGCATGTATTGTTCCTGGTGAAAAGGCTCCTTCCATCTACAAACTTTGGTCGCCCCTAGTCTAGACTAATGGCAGCTTAGCAGACAAATAAATTATATCCAAGGAGGACAGGATTAAAAATGTCAAATGAGAAATAATCGAGTTTCATCCAACATAAACCTTAGATTTTCAATATTAATTAATGCATTCGTAATTCTTCATGCATCACCTCACGTTTAAACATAATATTACAAGTTTCAAAATAACTAATTACTTTCTACATTTGGGAGATGAAAAAAAAAGGTTAATTTTTTGTGGGAGAAGAAAGCTCTTGCTCCCCCGTTCCCCCCTTTCCTTTGTCAGGCGGTGAGCAACCCGAGTTCGTCATATACACTGTAAACAATCCTTATCCTACTCATTCGCATCCTTAGAAAGAGATAATGTAAGTTTTATTTCAGAGCTTTCATCAGTCTTTCTTCCTCTTCAGTCCCTAAATATAACCTACTTTCTTTTAGTTTGGTTAGAACGGTTTGTTAAAGCATTCCAATGTTTTCAGTAGTCACACAAACACTTGTTTCTACAGTCATCAGTTGATAACTTCGACTGAAAGGTTTTTTTATTTACCGTTGTTAACTTTCTCTCCTTTTATCAAAACAAGATAAAATGCTAATTAGTTTTTACTCCTGATTTCAAAGTCTAGCTTCCTTGCGATCTGTAATGGTGGCCGAGCGGTCTTTTGTCGTTTGAACCTTATAATGCCATTATATTATATAATATACTCATCGAGAGAATATATAATATAATGGTATCTATTAATAATGTTATCATATATATATATAAACCGATGGATCAGACTATTACATACCTATATTTATAAATATATATAAAATAACTTCATAGATGAATGCTATATTATATTATATAAAATGCTAGTTAAATGCTAAGTTTGGATGAATAGCTCCCGCCCCTCAAGGCTAGCAGCCTGCAGAAGCTCGTTTAGACTATACGCAATACTGATATGCTTGACAAGTGGACTACACGTATCTCTAACGGAGCTACAACGATTTGTTTATGATCATTCATGCCAAGCATCACTTACTCTAAAAGTGTAGCCTCGATTTTAATAACCAAAACTTGTTAACTTACGTTACGGCTAGTGATTAGCAAATACTTACAGTGTCCATAAATTCTGTGAACTTTGAGAAATAATACCACCAGCATGCATGCACCATCTAAAAGTGGGCATTAAAACAAAAATTAAGAAAACCATATATAATATACAAAAGAATAAAATTAAAAACGTTAACACGTTTTGAGAAAGCAGTTTTTTTAGATAGATAATTATTCATTTTGAAATATTCTTTAGTCATAAATAAGTGAATTAATTAATTCAACATTTTTTTACACAGACTATAATAATACACAACATAGGAAGGAGGATTTAATCATTTTTATAGTTAACAAAAATGAAAATACCAATTTTTGTTTTGTAAATGATGTATGATAATGATTTTAGAAAATGATGATTATACATAAAACAATCCAAATAAATGGAAAAATAAACTAATTATAATAATATGCCAAATGATGCAGTTAAAACTCAGCATATCAACTTTAAATTGTTGTTTCATAGGTATTTTTATAAAAAATAGATAGCAACTAAACGTACCAACTTGAATTAAAATTGATTGTGATGTTTCGAAATTCTATAAACTTGTCATAAGTTTTGATTTGTTTTATTTTAGTGTGATAAATACGAAATAAAATACATAGGTGTGATACTAAATATTTATACAACCACTATGGTGTGAGCGAATTATCTCACAACGAAACAATGCGTAATGTATTTTATCTACGTTAAAACATAGTGAAACAAATTAATTATAAATAAATAAAAGGATTTTGTGGATACGATTTACCTATAAAATTATAGAAAATTGATTTATACTATCACAATAACAAGTTTATATTTTACAACTGATGTAAATAATCATTTAGTCACCACCATCTATCAAACGACTCGTCGAACGTCAATAAACAATAATTTTCTAAGATAAAAATTGCTAGTTTGCTTTAAAAATGTGAGTTATTAATTAAGAATCATTATAAAGAAACACGAGCATAGATAAATGTTTATAAATAATAATATAACAAAGTAATCTAATGAAAACCCGCCATCACCTATCCCTTCAGATTAAATCATAATACAATTTTATAAATTACTAAGCATGGTGCAAATAATCTGTAACACAAATAAAAAATATTCCATGGTGCATGTTAAATAGATGATTCATAGAATAAAAGCATTATTTTTAGAAGCGAGAAGTAAATAGACTACTAATGGATGTACTAATACTAATGAATTTATTGATAAAAACAATTCTTCCACTTTAAACGAAGGAAAATGAAATATCTGTAATGATTCGATCGTTTAAATTTTCTAACATCGCAGAAAATTAATTTACAATTAAGATGCGCGCTGTCATTTTTTTAAATAAAATATTATAAATATATATATAAAAATATTCTGTAAAACAAGGCCCCATTTTGTCATGGTTTAGTGACTTAAAAATAACCAACGGTGTTTTTATATATACTTTATTAAAACCAGGCTATATATAATAATGTATATTTATTTGGCTTGCACGAAAACATCTTTCGAAAAACTTTTCTCTTTTCCGTCAAACTCTTTAAACTCACCCTCAACGTATTTGGGTGATTTGAATAGTCGACTGGTTCACAACGATAGCTATAATGACCAGTGAGCCAACCCGACATTGATATCTGTAACAAAGACACCAATCACCAGCATGAAAACATGCCAACAGCAAGCCTTGTAGCGCGCACTTGACATTCCATACCCTTACTTTAGCCCGACGGAAAACATTGGCAGACACCAAACATTACGTTATGCTACGACTTATTGGGAACTCATGCTCAAGCGATTGAAAACAAACTACGTTAGTATTTTGATTACTGTGGTCATTGCATTTTTTTTGCACCGCTCTACGAAATTGGTCGTCAAACGTAGTAGCATACATAAGGACTACACCGCCTTTTAGTTTAGACTCAAAATAATTATAGAAATGTGCTAAAGAAATACTACCTGACTGTATTTGTGGCTGGCTGACATCTACTAGCAGTTTCCAGACCATTAGTCTGTTATATATTAGTAGCGGTGACCTAGCGGTCTAGGGGTAAGGTGTCAGACTTTTGTGCTAGCGGCCGGGGTTCAATCCTCGGTCCCGGAAAAGATTTATCTGATTACCAAACCCTTCCTTCACCTCTGACAAGACATCTTGTGAATGTGAGGAATGCCAGGCCTCCACCGTGGTTCGGATCCCACGTTAATCTGTAGGTCCTCCATTTCATCTCACAATCACCCTACCATTACACATTAGCGTAAGTGCGTATAACCCGAACGGGTAGTAAGACGCGGTGCTAATAATAATAATAATAATATATTAGTAGCGCCAGCCGAATACTTTTTAAAAATTGTGTTGCATTGGCTTGTGAAATATTATTATTACTATTATGCTCGTCTATTTAACATAAACATAACGATGTAAAAATGATCGGTTGAAATTTACTTTTGACAGCTCTAATAGGAGGAAAGTGTTGTTTTGAGTCTCAACTAAAAGGAGACACCATTTTATTTTGGCTATTACATAAACAAGTGATTTGAGCTGAGCGAACCCGGGTTTAAATATCACCGCGTCACTTTGTCGACGGGATACAAAGCGAAACCACCGACGGTATAAGGATGTAGAATGTGAATACGCCACCGGATGTATTACTTGAACAAAAGAAGAGCGGGAGTCACGCGTTCACGTCGCGTACATCGATTCACTACCTGCATTAAAACTAGAGTGACATGAACAAGAGACACTAGTGTTAATATTGAACAGTGATGAGTGACAGGGCGGACCAATGCGGTGATTCCTAGAAGCGAACAGTCAAAACTGGGTTATTGTTCCAAAATAAATACACATTGCAGGGTTAATGAGTAAATTGCATCAGCTAATTTAAATGAGTATGATTAGACTTCATCTTAGAGGGATGGTAGTTAAATCAATTTTTATTTTTTTCCTAAGACATTCAAATACTTATAGAATATGGTTATAGCCTAGAAAAGATGAAGATAGGCAAACTTTGCAATAGAGATGAAGTACTTATTAATGCTTGGATTATTAAACTCTATGGTATTAGGAACTTGAAAGTTCATTGCCGCACTTATAAAAGTATGCCACCTATCCCTATCAAGAACTAGTTCTATGCAGTCCAACCCATTACACCCTATCCCTATCATGAGCTAGTTCTATGCAGTCCAACCCATTACACCCTATCCCTATATTTGAGCTAGTTCTATCCAGTTTACCCCATTACACCATAATTCGTTCAGGTTCGTTTGAATGTTATACTCACATCTGCGTCCAGGTCTCCCCATTGAGTCTGGCAGTCAGCACTTTGAACAAGGTTATAGAATCTCCCATCAGCACTGAATGTCCTGCCCACCGTAATCTACGAGATTTAATGATCCTAACAATGTCTTGTGATGAGTATATAGTATGTATCTAATCATTATGTAGCCTCCTCCACTCCTAATTATTTTCATCCCTATTAGAACCAAAACTCTTCTTAATTTTTTTTTTTCATGTAAAGTAAGATACCACGTTTTTTACCTATAGATAACCAACGATAAAATTGTTTTTGTGTATTCTTAGTTTGACATTCCTTGACAGCAGGTGAGATGGCAGCAACTTACTGACAGAGTAATAGCATGCATTTCCCGACTGTCTTCTTTTGATAGTTCCCAATTTAACATCATTATTGATAGTTAAAAATGTTCAGAAATATTTATAAAAATATTATAGTTGTGTGTGAGACCCTTGATCACTGTGAAGAGAGATAGTATTGTAATCAAACTACTATTATGTAGGGTCATACTATTACTATGACAACCAATTGGTTATTAAATTTATATGGTAAATTGATTAAAGTCCTGACAAAGGGATAAGATAAATAGGTTAATCATACTCATTTAGGCTAATGACTCGATACAAAATGTCAACCAGTTGAAATTAAAAAAAAAATGGCATTCTCGAGCAATATTACCCATCATGCAATATTTATTACCCGTAGTGTAAGTGATCATCCATAGCCCAGGTAATGCTGTCGGTGGGGGGGAGGGAGGGTGTTACGTAACATATAACTTATACTTAAATTATTATAACGTTTAAAAATAATAATGTTTATCGATACAAATAAAATATTGTTATAAAATTCTTTGATATCATTTATATTCAGCATTTAAAATATATTCTTAGTGTTATTAAATTAGAGTCAAATTGAGTTAAATTAGAGTCATAAAAACTTCCCTCTAAAATAATTATATTAATCTTGTTGTGAAAGGTTACGTAACACAGATTGGAGGTGGGAGGGTTAAAAANAAGGCAAGGAAAGTGCGTCACGTGGTTTATGAATGACCACTAACAGTAAAAAATATAAATAAAAACTATACAAAACATTTCATGGTACAAAGATAATGCAACCCACAATACACCACAAACTGTATGATCTATTTACAATACGACTATCTCGCCCCAAAGATGCGTGCGCCAAATACAAGATAGTATCGTGGCGTACAATACGACTATCTCGCTACAAAGGTGCGTGCGCCAAATACAAGATAGTATCGTGGCGTACAATACGACTATCTCGCTACAAAGGTGCGTGCGCCAAATACAAGATAGTATCGTGCCGTACAATACGACTATCTCGCTACAAAGGTGCGTGCGCCAAATACAAGATAGTATCGTGCCGTTTTCTATTCCATGTCCTCCTCAAACAAAAACTTGTTCTGATGCTTAGAGCACAGGATTCTTTACTGGGCTACGAGACTTACCACGCGTTACCAATAGCCAGATATTTACAATAATGGGGTAGGGATCAGAAAGGTAGTATTTATAAGAAATGTACCTACATGTTCAAGAAGGGAGAATGTGGAAACTATTTAGGAAAACCCACCTCAGTGGACCCGGTCAAGATACGAACTCTGACACGACCAGATGAACTTATTTGCCCATGGGGATGTTACATACTCAGTTTAAAAATACAGGAGTGAAGAGGCTTTCGGGGAGACCTGGTGGTCTATGGGTAAGGTGTCGGATTTCTGTGCCGGGGTCCGGGGTTCAGTCCTCGGTCCCGGAACAGATTCATCTGATTACCAAGCCCTTCCTTCACCTCTGACAAGAGGTGTATTTATCACAACTTGTGAATGTGGAGAATGCCAGGCCTCCACCATGGTTCGGATTCCACGTTCAACTGTAGGTCCTCCATTTCATCTCACAAGAACCCTACCATTACATTATTATTATTATTATTTAGCACCGCGTCTTACTACCCCTTCGGGTTATACGCTTTAAGTACTAATTACGCTAATGGGTTGGGAATTGGGAAGGTTGAATTAGAGGAAGTGAACCCGCTTTTTCGTGGAGGGAGAGTGGAAAACCATTTAGGAAAAGCCACCCCCAGTTCACCCGACCGAAATTCGAACCTTGATCTCCCCGTCCTCAGCAGTCGAGCTCAACGCGACAAGCGCGTTAGCCAACTACGCCACCGAGGCGGGTCCTACCATTATACATTAGCGTAAGTGGGTATAACCCGAACGGGTAGTAAAACGCGGTGCTGATAATAATAAGAGGCATTCGGCTAGAGAGAGAATCAAACATCCCCCTGTGGAGGGACGCGTGCTTGTGTCAGGTTTCAATGACAGTCAAGTGTTTCCTGAAGACTTGCTTGTTAGAGTGAAGCACGGATAATGTCATTATCCCTCCCAGCGAACGTACAACACACATTCGTTTGATCGCGTTTGTAGTCACATGCGAGCACGTATTATCGTTTAAAATAATTGGTTTCAACTTGCAATATAATGGGTAAATAGGTAGGATGCAGTCTAACAAAGGAGTATTCCCAGTAAGTCAATAAATTAAGATAAACTCTTTTATGGAGAGTTTATTTCAAAATCGATTCCTCCCATTCTCTGACATATTTGCAGGCGTGTATGCATGTATGTATATTTGTGTATTTATGTATATGTGTGTGTATGTGCACATACGTATATGTGGGTAAGTATGTATGTATATGTGGGTATGTATGTATATGAGTATATATACATGTGTATGTATATATGTATGTGTGTATGTATGTATATGAGTGTATGTATATATGTATGTGTGTATATGCATGTTTTTATGTATCTGTGTGTATGCATATTTTTATGCATGTGTGTATATATGCATGTGTGTTTGCATTTGGATTTATGTATGTGTGTATGTATGTATCTATCTATCTATTTATGTATGTATGTGTATGGATGTGTGTATGTGTGTAGTTATGTATGTATCTGTGTGTGTGTATGTATATATATATATATATGTTTATGTATGTATCTTTTTCCCAGTTAAGTTGAATTTGTAGGACGTAATTAAAAATCGAGAAAAATTTTTTAATGTCAATGTCATAGTCTAAATAAAATATATAAGGAATAAAAAAGGTTAGCCAAAAATATTTTTAAAGGAAATATCCCTGTATAATTTTAAATTGTGAAAAGATCTAATTTTAAAAATAAATTAATAATACTTTAAATGCAAGCTATTTTTAAGAAAATAGCTACTTTTATCAATTGAACATAAACATAATTCAAATGGAATAAAAGGGGTTTTGTTAGATAATTACTGTACCATTTTTCATTCGAAGACCATATTGCCATTTCTACAGGAAAAAAGGTGCTTGTATAGTGATATTTTAATAAATGGTGTAAGAACAGGATGTGTTGTCTTATTAACTTCATAACCGGGGGCAGGGGGGGGGTAGGGGGGAGGGTGAAGTAAATGTACAACAGTATTGGCCATAGATACAGTATTACTTATTAGCGTTCTCAGGGGCACAAGATGACGACAGATGCGACAGAGGAACTAGGAGGAAAAACAGAATAAAGACTGCTTGAAAAAATAGATACGTAAATAAAGAATATAACAAGAAAGAACCCGGAGAAAAACTAAATGATATAACAATAGTGGAATAATTGGATGGAGTCCTATATCCTATACTTGTGATAGGTGTCGATTAGATTGAGTTTAACTGTATGTTCGTTATTTAATAACATATAATAATATCACACATACAGAGGCCGCGTAGATAAAATATCACAATCATAAATGACAGTGTTAAGGTGGGATGGAAGGGAACGTGAAAAAAGGCCAGTGTTTTATGCAAATTTTATGACGAAACTTTTTTTTTTTTTGCCAAAATAAATAAAATATTGCTCCAGTACAAAAATAGAATTTAATTTTCTTCACATGTTAATATCAACAGTTACTGAATATCCATCATAAGCATAGTGGAATTAGATGAGAAACATTTAAATTAAGATAAAAAGTTGTCATTAAATTCCAGAACACCCTTGACATATATTCAAGAACTTTTGATATTAATGTGGGAAGAAAATTAAATTCAATGTTTTTACTGGAGAAATATTATGTTTATTTTAGCAAAAAGTTTTGCCATAAAAACTGCAAAATAATGGACTTTTCTCGCGTACACTTCCACTCCAACTTAAGTAGATATGACAGTTTTCCATTTAATTCTTTAATAGCGATTTTTACCGTTAAAAATGTCCGATTATTGAATTCCAGGGGAAGATGAAGTATTTGTATGGACATTGACTATAAAAGTGAAGTATCAAAGTATTAACATATGTGGTCTACTTAAAACTGGGGAATCCCGTTAGTGACGCTTTTACAGTCTACAACCAAGCGCTG
This sequence comes from Timema douglasi, assembly GCA_901482245.1. Taxonomy (NCBI): domain Eukaryota; kingdom Metazoa; phylum Arthropoda; class Insecta; order Phasmatodea; family Timematidae; genus Timema; species Timema douglasi. The sequence continues at coordinate 118,371 of CABEEJ010001702.1, forward strand.
TAGTCGACACGTGAGGGTAAGAATTGAATTGGAATCAATAGTATTGCTTTATTGGAACTCATCTGATGATGTTTCTGGTACCCTTTGATAGAATTTAAATTGTGAGTAATATTTAAAGCCTGGGATATCTCAAATTGGTTCTATTTAAAAAGTTAGATATTTTTAAAAACAAATTTAAGGGATATTTTTTAACTGATAGCTTTTGCTTGACAGTTTACAGGGTGTCTCCTGGTAAAATCATCCGCATGTCAACACGCTCCTCTGAACGTATGCTGAGCTAAATATCTATAACCTCATCACACCCTGTATAGTTACCAGTTTCACTGGCTGACTTGCAGAATATCTACTTACAACCTCATCACACCCTGTATAGTTACCAGTTTCACTGACTGACTTACGAAATATCTACTTACAACCTCATCACACCCTGTATAGTTACCAGTTTCACTGGCTGACTTGTGTAATATCTACTTACAACCTCATCACACCCTGTATAGTTACCAGTTTCACTGGCTGACTTACGGAATATCTACATACAACCTCATCACACCCTGTATAGTTACAAGTTTCGCTGGCTGACTTACGGAATATCTACATACAACCTCATCACACCCTGTATAGTTACCAGTTTAACTAGCTGACTTATATAAAACCTACCTACAACCTTATTGCAACCTGTATAAATGTATATCCACACAATCCCGTCCCCGGAGACGGGTGGTTAGAAAGGTTGATTATAATAATTTTTGAAATTATATTTATATATAAACGACATAATTGAAGGAATAAAGATGAGTTTAGTATGTATGAAAAGCAGCCAAATTAACGCGGAGATAAGATGTGAAATCCACAGTATTAATAGGTGACCTGGTGGTCTAGGGGTAAGGTGTCAGACTTCTGTGCTGGCGGCCGGGGTTCATTCCTCGGTCCCGGCACAGATTTATCTGATTACAAAACCCTTCCTTCACCTCTGACAAGACGTGTATTAATCACAAATTGTGAATGTGAGGAATGCCAGGACTCCACCGTGGTTCGGATTCCACGTTAAACTGTAGGTCCTCCATTTCATCTCACAATCACCCTACCATTACACATTAGCGTAAGTGCGTATAACCCGAAAGGGTAGTAAGATGCGGTGCTAATAATAATAATAATAAACACAGTAATAAATCGTATATAGAAAACCATACAATATGTCACTCAGCCGAGAATCGAATTTTGACCTTATCAGTGGCAATCCAGTTTATTGATAGCCTGATGCATTAAACCGCATGACCCCGAGTGCTATACAATGTAGTGAATGTGTATCCGGGCTGATTCTGGCAAGTAAAGCTCTTCATGTCCAGGCGCTAAGGTCGAGTGGGTCGTGTTTCACGAAGAGACCTTGGGGATGTAAGGTTCTCTCCGTTACGACCTTGTGTTTACATACTACATGTTGAACACTTTAATAGGGAAACAAATACACACTCATCCCCACATGTGCTGTAGGTTTTATAATTATCATTTCCTGAATCGTTTCAGAGAACATTAAACAAAGATTGGACCTAGTTTTAATAATTTAATAAAACTATATCTAGCAACTGCCTCTGTGTATAGTTGTGTTGCATCAAAGTAGTGACAGACCTTGAAATAGGTGAATCTACGTTGAGAAAAAGTTTGAAAAAAGGTAAGTTAAATGTAATTTAATCAAATTTATTAAAATTTAACATTAAGTTTGTAACCTTTGATATAAAATACATCATGAATTTATTTTATTAACGTTTCAGTGGTTTGGTGTAAATAAACTAGATAGGTTTGCAAATACATTCAACGAATGACAGGGAGGTCTAGGTTTAAATGCCAGTCGTATTTAATGAGGATTTCCCCCCCTTAAATGATTTTACACTGTAATTCCATGCAAATGTGGATACCCTTCCTCTAAATTCAATCTTCCTCATCCATAGATCATTAGCGTAATTAGTACACAGGCGTATTACCTAAAGATATAGTAAGACGCGGGGTTAAAACAAAATGGTGTGTAACAATCAGCTGCTTCAACCAAAATGATCGAGTTCCATTTAACACAAAAGACTGACTCTCTATGATTATGTTCTATAAGCAATAAGTCTCATTTGTAAAGTATAAATAAAGTAAACATAATATTATTCTGAGACGTAGCTGTACAAAACTGTGATAATTTGTATAAAATGGTTGACAATTATTTATTTGCGTGTCACAAAAAATCTTTAATCAAAATATGTACAATGGTGTTTTTTTTAATAAGCTAAGATACTGAAGTTAAATAAGACATTTAAAAAAGAGTGAACAGTCTCATTATAAAATATAGTAAGTTCCACCAATGAGATCGTGTGTAATGAGAGTTACGCCTCAATAATAATAGATACCTAACGCGCTACTCTTGCAGTGGACCAGACTGCCGATGACGGGGAGATCGATATTCGAATCTTGGTCGGGTGTACTGGGATGTTTTTTTCCCAAAATGTATTTCCACTCTCCTTCCAATCGAATGCGGGTACACTTCATATAAAATAAATTCCTCATCCTTAACATCACTAGCGTAACTAGTACATAGACATATAAAATGAGATCACCCTGTTAGATCTCTTGTTTATCTGGTGATAACACTTTCCCTCTTCCACCGACGAGTATAAAAACTCTCCATTCTATTTGCTTCCAAAAGGCATTGACTTGCATTTAAATATACATTTTTTTCCTTTTTCTATCATAGATATAAATTTATTTCAACGGGCTTTTTTTATCTTTCTCTTGGTGCGAATATTCTTATTGGCCTATTTCTGGAATAAACCAGATAGTTGTACGGTAAGTGATCTAAAAATAATATATGCCAATTAAAAAAAAAACTAGTGAAATATTTTTAAAAAAAATCTGATATTATAAGATATTTAAAAAAATAAATAAGAGTTTATTGTATTTGTTTCAATGTTATAGCTTTAAAACACGCCGAATAAAGCCTGAATACATTAACGACGTTGCCTACTTGGAAATTTCAAAGCTTTTTTGCGAAGCGGGCTGCATCTTAACTTGACGAACATAAGCAGTATCTCACTTAGACACCAATGTACAAAATAGAAAAAGAGGGAAGAAAATGAGAAGTTCACCCTGAGAGGGCTCTTGTCCATGTGTTAATAACACTTCCCCTCTTCCTCTGACGAGTTGACACAGTCACTCTAATAATTGCGCCTTGAAAACATTGACTTGCTTTTTAATTTTACCTTTTTCTTGTTTCCTATTATAGATAGACATATGCTACTAAGGACTTTATTAAGCTACATCCTGGCAGGAAGATTCCTATTGGCCATTTTCGAGACCAAGCCGAATGGCCTAAGTTGTAGAAGATTTATAAAAAATACGTTAAAAAAACCTCAAGATAAAAATATTAATTTCGTGACACTGTAAGACTCTTTTTAGAACTATTCCAGAATTTATGGATTTTGTTTCAACGTTATATATTTAAAACTCGCTGAGTAAAACGTAAATTCACTAACATGGTGAATCCTATGGCTGGCCGTGGCGTCATAGGTAGGAAACGTCACCAATTTGCTTACAAAAAAATTTCGTATCGCCTTATTTGTTGAAATAAAATACAGTTTGCTACGAAATTAGCTCCTGTGAAATTTTGAACTACACTTTAATATCCTTATATTTTATAGTCACCAATGATATACAATTATAGTTTAACTCTCATAAGAAGGGCCTAATGTTACAACAAGAAAATATACTAGATCTACTTTCATGCATTAATACATTAAGTAATGTAATCTGCATCCAACGTGCCATGTTTTGACGGTATTACCAATACCTATAAAATAACAAAAATAATTTAGTAAAATGTAATCAATTGGTCACAAAAAAATGTGTATTTTCTTAAAGGTTCTTTCAACCAAAGTTCTATAATTCATTAAAATATACAAAAGATAGGTTGATAAATCTTTCCAATGTAAGGATAAATTATTACATACTGCGATATTAACATATGATCGAGTACAAAATAAACACACAATAGCATATCTGTAGTTTTGAGAGTAAGAATCATTGCAAGAATCTAGTAGTACTTGTACGTTGGGAGATGAACAAGAAACCAAATTTTGGTTGCTGCAAATACTTTGATGCAACAGTCGGGCCTAATGTGTTCAAAGGAACTCCATTTTGGATGAAGCATGAGATTTGCTGTTTTCTATTCAGCTGATTGTTGTTACACAATACTTTGATGCAACAGTCAGGCCTAATGTGTTCAAAGGAACTCCATTTTGGTTGAAGCATGAGATTTGCTGTTTTCTATTCAGCTGATTGTTGTTATACAATACTTTGATGCAACAGTCGGGCCTAATGTGTTCAAAGGAACTCCATTTTGGCTGAAGCATGAGATTTGCTGTTTTGTATTCAGCTGATTGTTATTATACAATACTTTGATGCAACAGTCGGGCCTAATTTGTTCAAAGGAACTCCATTTTGGCTGAAGCATGAGATTTGCTGTTTTGTATACAGCTGATTGTTGTTATACAATACTTTGATGCAACAGTCGGGCCTAATTTGTTCAAAGGAACTCCATTTTGGCTGAAGCATGAGATTTGATGTTTTGTATTCAGCTGATTGTTGTTACACAATACTTTGATGCAACAGTCAAGGCCTAATGTGTTCAAAGGAACTCCATTTTGGGTGAAGCATGATATTTGCTGTTTTGTATTCAGCTGATTGTTGTTATACACTATTTATTTTTTAGCCTCGCGTCTTACTACATCTTCAGGTTGTACGCATATATACCAATTACGCTAATGAGTTATGGATGAGAAAAACTGAATTTTGAGGAGGTATTCACATTTGCGCAGAGATAGAGTGTAAAACCATTTAAGAGAAACCATCCACAGCAAACCTGACCGGGATTTGATCCCCGATCTACCTGTCATCGGTAGTCTAGTCTATTGTAAGAGTGACGCCTTAGACCACGCGGCTACCGAAGCAGGTATCAATCATCACAATTTTTTACAAACGGTCGAAAGATTATGATCCGCACCTGAAATGTAAAATGGGATGGAAGGGGATGCGAGAAAAGGTAAAAAATTTGGAGTTTTTATGACAATTTTTTGTTGTTGTCAAATTAAATCAATTAACTCTCCAGTAGAAACATGGAGCTTAATTTTCTTCACATGTCGAACTCAACATTTGTTGAATATCTGTCATGGCGGTCCTGGAATTTAATGACAAGTTTTTCTATTAACATTTTTACTATTTCCCTTTAACTTACCTTATTATCTGCATCAATGGGCTAAAATGTTACACTCGCAAAATACTGGACTGCCCGTGACCGGGAAATCAGGGTTCAAAACTCAGTAGGGTGTACTCAGGGTATGGCCGTAGGGAGAATTTAACTGGCGGGGGGGTTCAAAATAGTAAGTATATGACATGATTTTAAGACTTACTATTAAATCTTGATAAATAAGAAAATAGATATTTTATACAGTTGGGACAGTTGGGAAAGTAACAAAAAAAAGTTTTTCAGGAACTTTTTACTCTCCAATCCCCCAGTTAATGTTAGAAATTTGGATGCTCCTATTGAATTATCTGTAGTGATCCTCTTTTGGATTAAAAATAAATTATATGCATATAAAAGCTATTTAAAGGGGCCTCTTACGGGTATTTATTCTTAAATTCTGGTGCCTCTAGAAACCATTTAGTGTGACATTCACCTGAACTATATTTTGAAAATTAAATGCTTCTAGAAGATATTTGGGGTGATTCTTCCATGGCAATTTTTTTAAAGTGAATGCCTCTAAAAGTTATTTGAAGTTTGAAACAAGAATATCTTGAAACTTCATTTTAAAAACTTTGGAAAATTTCGGTTTGGAGGAAGGGGTTTTTGAGCCCCATAAACTCCCTTCCCTCACACATAAATTAAGGTATTTAAAAGAGAAAAATAGTTATCCACTTTCTCTTCACAAAAAGCTGGTACATTTTCTCTACGATTCCTCCTCCTTTATCACATTAGTGTAAACACGCGGACAGTCCAGATGGGTAGTAAGGCACCGTCCTTAAAATTGTATTTGAATATTGTGCTATTTCTTAATTTAATCAGTCAAGGTATTTTTCTTAGCACCGCGCCTTACTACCCGTTCGGGCTATACACCTATGTACTAATTAACCTAATGTGTTAAGAATGTGGAAACTTGAATGTAGAGGAAGTGTACACGCATTTGCGTGAAGCTAGAGTGGAAAACCATTTAGTACTCAACAACCTTTTATACCCGAGTGGGATGCATACCTCAATTTACTAGTCATCACCGGCAGTCCAGCTACTGTTAGAGTAACGTGGTCACCTAAGGCGGTGTCCAGGTGTTGAAAGAAAGTTGTGAGGTGATAAATCGCGCAAGTTGAAGATGACATACCACTACCAACACCAACAAACATGCATGCAGACTTGCCAACATTCCAGCCAACACTCTACAGACCAGTAACATGCATTTTAAAACGGTATATTAGCCCGACTTCCCTTGAACATTGTATATAGTAATCATGCGTATATACAAAAACACAAAAACACAAAAACAAACATATGCTTAGCTCCACCCTCAAGCAGTTATAAATTGGTGATTTCTTTCCCTCATGCCCATTTTTAAAATGCACCCTAAACATTTCTAGAACGTGATTGGTTTTTAAAAAAACTTATCATTCAGTTGTTCGTTATCTTCCACTATAAGAAATTATATCTCATAGTGAAATTAGAACATTAAATATTTTCTGAAGCTTTAAAAAAATCAATTCAAACTATTCTAAAAAAAAATAATTGTAACTTCCCACGGGATACAGTGTGGCGAGTTTTCCTACAAGACTATAAATACTTTACTGTCAATTATCCGGCAGACAAAATTCAAAAGCTGTTCTTTTAAATAATTATAAAACACCACGCATTTATTAAAAAAACAAGTGTATCCTATTTGGATCAACGGATATGTCGAAAAATACAGCACCTAATATTAATAATATATTACATATAAATGAGAGATGTATTGTGTTTAAAAACAGTATTAAGTCACAACTATTTTGAATTAATTAAGCTATTAATTTTCTCGGTGTTATACTATAAATTTGAACTACATAAATTGTATCGAAATGAAGGCGTAATCTATATAATAATATAAAATGCTGGAAATCTTGTCCAGCTATTAATTGTGTCGTTTGTTGTCCGATTTTGACCAACGATTTAATTTATAATTAGGTCAAGCAGTGCATGATGGTTTTATTTGATCAATAGCGCAGAAGCGGGGGTATGGGGGCTACGCTTACACAACAGTCCCTTATTTTAAATTTATATTCATTGTTGTTTTTTCTAATATAATATAATTTAAATTTATAGAACAAGTTTTGAATGGAATCAAATGGACATACTTAATTATATCTTACATTTTCCTTTAGTATTAATTTTATTAGTTAACAGATTTTAACGGTCCGAACTAAAGGATCGTAGCAACATTATAGTACATTATACTTATTGCTCAGAATATTTAGCTTTAATAAGCGTATTCATAAAAAATCTTATAGATTAATTTTGTTGTTGTTGTTGTCTAGTGTTTAAAAAAAATTCTCCTACGTATTTGCACTTTCTTTAGAGATATTTAAATATAATCATTTATTTCGCTTGGATTTTGTCAAATCACTATATATTCTGAAGCCCAACTGTACATCTTATGTTTCAAATTAAGGGAAATAAAAATATAATATACACACCTATGTGGTATGTAAATGAAAACATTATGGAAAAAATTGGGCGGATTAAAGGCGGCTCTCACAATCCTATAAATCAATGATATTCAGTAAAACACTCGCCAAAAATATTGTTTTAATCCCCGGAAATAAGAAAATAAATATTTTTAATATGAATGAATCAGGTTGTATAGCGATTGGTGGAAAAGTTTTCCGCTACAGTATAGTAAAAAAAATGAAATGTCGTGAAAATAAATGAATAATTTTTTATAAGTGGGCAACATAAGCTAAGTGATATCATATATGAGTATGAATGATAGTTGTAATGGATGATAACGGATGGTTTAGTTTGAATAAAACAAATAGGTCAATCCAGTTAATCATCCTTCCTATAGTGTGCGCACTTATACAATGGAGTATAATCGGTACTGAGAATTACATTTTTTCGTCACAACACATCTAGTAAAAATATAAAATCATTTACTAGGTATAAACTAGAACATATTTTATTATTAATAATATTATTTGGCTATATTGCATTTTAAAGGGCTTATTATATAAGCCCTTATATTTTAAGAATTCACAGTTCAACTAAACTAAAGTAATGCCACGTGACTAATCTATACACTTGAACTGAAATAATTTTTTAATTGCACATTTTCTTTTTATCAATGTATTTCAAACTGTCCCTCAAAATAACAGCCGTCAGATCTCAGGCAAAGTTTACGCCTGGATGTTAGGGAGTAGTTCGTACCCATAATGGTTTCTCTGTTCAAGGTAATTTGGAAAGGTACGCGAGAAAAGGATAGTTTTCTTTCACTTTTTATGTGAAAACTTTTTTTTTTTGCCAAAATAAATAAAATATTGCTCCAGTACAAACAAAGTGTTTAATTTTCTTCACATGTTGAGATCAACAGTTGATGAATAACTATCAAGAGCATGGTGGTATTATCTAACAAACTTTTTAAATGAAGAGAAAAAATTGTCATTAAATTCTAGAACAACCTTGACAGATATTAAAGAAATGTTGAGGTCAACACGTGAAGAAAATTAAATTCTATATTTGTACTGGACAAATATTTTATTAATTTTGGGCCAAAAGAATGTTTTGCCATAAGAACTGAAGGAAAAAACCCACTACCTTTTTTTTTCTCACGTCCCCTTCCCACCCCCGTTATATGTTTGTGTTAAAGTGCAGTTGACGTGAACGACATGTTTGTCCGGGAGTGAAACTCACCCTTATCGCAGTGGGGGAGTTGGACTTATCGACAGGTTGACACTGGAAACTATATTGACCCCACCAGCCTCCCATCAAGCACTGCGGGACAACACACAATCAGCACACGGACGTCGAACCAGAGACCGTATTCTAGAGTCCACTCCTTGTCTTGTGTTTGGTCGGTCTCTCCTCGCTGCTGTGGGGACTAGACGAGCGGAGTGGACCCGGGAATACGGTCTCAGGTCTGTCTCCAACCTGTCTCTCACACGTGACATCTCACGTGCGGATATTATACGAGTCACAAATTGGTTGGTTAGGTAGTAAAATCAAAACGAGAACTAATCAATCTTGTTAAACATTATTGTAGATTACTTACTAACTAAAAATTATTTTATTTTTAGTTAGTTATGGATTAGTAGATTAATAATATTTATTGAAAATATTATATTACACATCTAGTAGAAACTTTGTAAAGTTTCGATTTCTATATCTTGAAAACAATTAAAAAAAATAGCATTACAACTATGTAAAGCTACACAATTATTTCAAGATCACGTTGTGAGGAGTTTGCTTATAGTAAAAAAAAGGTTGGAGACCAGAGTGCTAAACCAAAATGCAAGAATTAAATCAATACAAAGAGCATGCTCATTAAATTAATATTTATCGAAGTTTCTTTTGCGAGTATTTATTACTATCATAGCTCAAACGGGGCACTCACTATCAGATAAGATAATACAGCTTAATTTAGTTCAGCAGGGATATTATTGATCTTTTTCCATTTCTTCCCTAGCCAATGTTACTAACTCGATGTATGATAGATACATCTCTAAATTGAACACGAGAATTGGTGACTTGGCAATCGTGACAGAGAGATACTCAAAATAGAATGTTAATTCACTAAAACGTAGCAAGTAAGCCTATCGGCATTGACCTATAAAATTCCCTATAAGCTTTTTAATAACTATTTTTATCAAAAATTCTAAGATGTTTATTTTGTAAAGATATTAATATTTAATTGAATTGGTAAACATAAATAATTTCATAAATGCAAGTATTTTTGAAACTCTTAGAAATATTTCACTTGTCGAAAGTACAAAGTTACTTGTAGTTTATATATTTTGTGCCCAACTTTTGACCCATACATTTTAGTGTGCTAGAGTAACTTCACGCGCACTCTACCTTAAACAACTGTGATGAAACACTCGTGTAGGGAACTGTAGATTATATAATGAACAGTATCTGGCAAAGGACTCTAGCGGGGAGTGTAACTAATGTACATAAATATAATCTTGCAAAGGACTCTAGCTGATGTAAATAAAGATAATCTTGTAAAGGAGTGTAGCTGATGTACATAAATATAATCTTGCAAAGGACTCTAGCTGATGTAAATAAAGATAATCTTGTAAAGGAGTGTAACTGATGTACATAAATATAATCTTGCAAAGGACTCTAGCTGTTGTAAATAAAGATAATCTTGTAAAGGAGTGTAACTGATGTACATAAATATAATCTTGCAAAGGACTCTAGCTGATGTAAATAAAGATAATCCTGTAAAGGACTCTAGCTGATGTTCATAAAGCTAATTTTTTAAAGTCCCACGCAGAGATCCGAATGGAGAATATTTTAACAGATAATATTTCACCCTAGGAAAAACCACGGCAAGCTACTGAGTGTGTCTTGACGTATGTGATACAATGTTTTATATATAGAATTTGTTAAATGATCTCTCAACACAAGTTTATTTGTCGATGAGACCACACTTTTAGAAAACCTATAAGAATCACTTGTGTTCAACCTTATTCCACACAACAGGAATACTATTTTTTTTAACCAGACCCCCTCTAAACGATAGTTATATCTTGTGATAAAAAATAGAGCTACTTTATTAAATATCACTTGCGCTATTAAAAATAGAGTTTGCCCTTATTTATAAATAAAATGTTTACCAAGCAAAACTCAAGAGACTTGAACTGGTATTATTTATTATTGCTAGAGCACGTATATGAATATTAAAGCTTCTGTCGAATCAATAGAGTTAAGCACAAGTTTTGTTTACCAGAACAATTGATTTAACGCAACGCCTCGGTTACAGCTGAACTGAAGTACAAGCGTTAAGCAAGCAAAACATCCAAACTAAGCTATTTTCAGAAAAAAACAGGAATCATCCAACTAATAATCTCAAAGCTATTATTTGACTTCTATGCATAGTCCTACATTAGGATAAGTGATGTCCGATACTGATATATTGAGTCAACTTTCGATAGTGATGTCAACAAAATGTCTTCTCGTGGGTATAATGAATTAACAATTATATTAAACAGGCGTTGGTTTGGATAGTGAGACAAAATTTAAAAGTCTGCGAATCTTTGACAAAAAATAAAGATAGTAAAATGTATAATGACCGTTAAGTACGGGCCAATATAAAGACAGTGGTCTATATTTTTTTCTCCATATTTCTTGTAAAGGAATTTGATGGAGTAATGTAAACCATTTCCTTCTACCACAAAACACATATACTGTAGACTTAAATCTATGACATGCACACTACACTAAGCACTGATCCCCCCTTTTTTTGGACAACACGTTCTAAACTCTACAAACAACACCACGTACGTTGGACTCGTCTGAAGTGCATTGTGCTAATAACAGCGTGCAGATGTGTGTGAAGCTGAGATACAAGTCTCCTAAAAAGATTACAAGCTACACCCTATGTATTCACATTACCTGTAAAAAGTCACTGCAGTCTGTAACATAAGATATTGGTAGACTTTCCACGAGTTTTTGTGCAGCGAATAAAGATTAAATAAAACTGCCACCTACATATTTAACGGTGTATATAATATAAACCATTTAGGAGGTCTCAGAATCATTGGACTAACAGGTCAGGGGCACTGCCAAACTGTCTGGCAGCCGCGGGGACTCATTTCACACGACAGTTTGTCAACTACCAATATTATTTACATGACAATATCTTAACATGATATAACTATCCCAATTTCATTGGAGATACATAACGAAATTATAATATAATATTGTCATTGAAACGATCAGTGAAAGGAAATACCAATAATTTCATTGATACACATATTTAGCTCTCTTCCAGGATCAAAATCATGACAACAGATTACAGATGATTAGATAGAAACAATTTAATCAGTAAGTTTAACACCGTGGTTATTAACGACTTAACAAAAGAGATAGGGATTGATAGAGCGACTTCCAAAAATATGCACCTGGATTAGTGGTGTGCTATGAGAAAACCGATGTTAAAAATCATCTGTGGGGAATCGACCTTGGTGAACAAAGCCGAGATTCAACCCTTGACCTTCCTTGTCACTGGAAATTCAGTCTATCTGGAGCTTGAAGTCTTAGACCATGTGCCCACCAGTGTACTGACATAAAACTAAAATAAGAGGATGAAGAGAGTGAATTTCAGTACATTCGCCTGTATAAATATTGGTAGCATATAAGTGTGGGGGAAACCCACATTCGATGAAACTAGATGGGAATAGAGCTCAACTAGAGTCAAACCCACTAATCTCCAGGGAAGAACCAGTAGGTTAAATAAGAGGATTGCATTTCTGGATTATTTAAAAACCAGCCACACCCACTTATGCCAAAAGCATAAATAACATGACTTAAGGTGGGGTGGAAGGGGACGCGAGAAAAGGCCAGTATTTTTGCAGTTTTTATGGCAACACATTTTTTTTTGCTAAAATAAATAAAATATTGCTCCAGCACTAAGATAGAGTTTAATTTTCTTCACATGTTGATATCAACAGTTCCTGAATATCCATAATTAGCATAGCATCATTAGATGATAAACTTTTTAAATGAAAAGGAAAAAGTTCTCATTAAATTTCAGAAGACCGTTGACAGATATTCAAGAACTGATGAGGTCATCATTACTGAAAAAATTTAAATTCTATATTTGTACTGGAGCAATGTTTTATTTATTTAGGCCAAAAAATGTTTCACCATAAAAACTGCAAATAACAATGTCTTTTATCGCTTCGGTTTCCATTCCACCTTAAATTCATAAACTAAAAGAGTTGGAGTGGGTGTCGAAAATAGTGCGCGAGAAAATGCTGATCCTTTCTGATGAGTGCGCCCCTGGCCATTAGTCCAAACATTCCGCTTTACACTGGACAGGTGGGTTAGGAAATTAGGCTTTGGACTTAGTGATCCAAAACGGAAAACCAAATAATCTATTCGATGTTAAAGTTATGATTTAAAAATATATAATTAAATAAATGAGAAAGATACGTAATGAGAAGATTTTATACCAAAATAATTCCACACCAAAAAACTAGCTGAAAAAAAAAAACTTTTCCAAACAAATGTACAGTGTACACATGTATTTGTAGTAGTCTTGTAGACAATGAACGTTTATGGTGTTAGTCAAAATTCCTTTTAAACAAATCAAAAGAGGAAGGTTTCAATTTTCTCTTTGGAAATGGTTTCTCTCGTTTCAAAGCTGCAAGAAGCTACTACGGTTGCAATGAACTCAATTTGCACCAACATAATAACAAAGCATACATTTCAAATGTCAATGACACTCGTTCACCTTTTCAATGGTAAAAATACACAGCAAAGAACATAACAGTGCTTCATCTGAAAACATAAGAAACAGTAATTAACTCAATTACATCTAAAACCAAGAAATCAATATAGTAGGTCTATTAGTTGTATCCATGGGTACAAAGTCAAATTTTATACAAATGCACACATTTCTATAACATTTTAAAATGACGAGCAAACAAAATTGTAACAACTTAAACATTATACAACCAATTATGAGCTTTCAACATTTTACATTTTTTAATAATGGCTTGAGTTTTGGTATGTCTTATCAGTTCTAAAAATATTTCTTATTCTTATATATTTTGTATTACTTAGTAAATAATGCAAAATATATTTTTAGGTTCATATATCACTGCACACATATACACAAAAAAACTTTTATATAAAACATTCCAAAACTCAAAATACAACGTTGTAATTATACTCTTGCAAATTGCATTAAAATATCACGTGATACCTATCCAACTCTAAGCCCATGATCCAAACTTGATAAATAATTATTGTAAAAAAGAACAAAATTAAAATAATTTCTAAAAAATGCCAAAAGTTTGATAATTTCTTTCACAAAAAGTAGCCAGATTTTCAGTTTAAATTACAGAGTAATTAGGTAACTTTTTGCGATCAGAATGTATTTACTTGGAAAGGTAGCAGACTAAGCTAGGGCCTATCTTATAAGCTGAGCCAGAGTGAACCAATGTAAGGTAAGCTTTCTACCTTACAGGGTAAACGAAGGGTATAATATACTAAGCACAATATATTGTTAGCGTTTGGGGTAAATTGACTAGCAATTAGTGCTGGTGATTTCGTTGGGTCTTGTTTAATATGTATTTAAGCTCAACATTAACTTTCAACACAGATTTAAAAACTACGTTAAAATAGAGATAAATTTCATATTACTAATTTTAAATTCTAAAGATTATTATTTAAAATGTATCTTACTACTTAACAAAATAATTAGGACTGATATATTTTTCCATAGAAATGATTTGTTAAAATATTATATTATTTTAGTAAAAATTGTTATTCAGTTCATTTCATATTTGTATTTTTTAAAATGTTGCCTAACATAAATATTTTATGTTTTAATAAGAGATATCTATGCTTTCTATAAATTTTGAAATTTAGTGGAAACACTTTGATTAACACATCCAAGTGAACGCCAAATCCAAAAACTCTGGTAGTTTTTTAAAAGCATGTTTAAAAAACTTAAGTTCTATCTTTAACCGTTATTTACTATTGACGGAGGATATTTTAAATACATACTTCGGATAACCTCTTAGATATGGTAATTCCCCAAACTCAGAAATTATTTAAATATTGTAGAACACGACAAGAAATTAATTATTTTTAAAAACATATCTAGAGTGAAGTTCTCGTTCCAAGCAAGTTTATTAAACAGCTAATTCTTTCACTTTTCAAAGTAAGAAATAAAATGTATGTGATATTAATGCACACCTCAGTGTATTAGACAAACTCCACGCTTGTATTGGGGTAAACCATTCAAACACCTCAGTGTATCAGACAAACTCCACGCTTGTATTGGGGTAAACCATTCAAACACCTAAATTTCTTAGACAAGTTGGGGCCTATATAGTGAATACCTACTTTTTCACCCTTTTATATATAAATATATTATTTTTATATAGATACATTATATATTATAAATGGGCTAAAATTATATACGATATAAGATTTAGATAAATTATGAAGCCTTATGTAATTTGTGTATATATAATAATATATATACATATAATTATATATATTATGCAAAGCCTTATATAATTTTTAAATAAAAAATATACAAATACAAAGCCTAATATAGTATGTGCACACACACACATATATATATATATATATATATATATATATATACATACATATACAGATTATATAAGTCTTCCTAATTTATCCAAATCATGTATCGTGTAATTATAACTATCACCTATTAAGTGAGTTAAATAATTTAGTATGCCCTAGGCATTTATTATTTTTTGTGTAAATTATCGCTAGATTATTTTGTTTAAAACAATATCATGTTCTAAAAGCTACTTATTTGGTCCTACATGGTCAGATTAATACGTAAATTAACCTGTTGTAATTTTAATACTCTAACAAATAATGTACCACTCACAATATTACTATTCTGCCCTTGATAATGTATAGGGAAAATAAAGTTTCAAACGAACTTTCCACATCTATGCTATATAAAATGGGCAGTTTTTTAAATTTAAGAATCTTTGGTGTCAAGAAGTATGAGCCATAGGAATCAAGTCGTGATAATTATGTCCAAAAAAGAGTTAATTAAAACTGGTTCGATACTTAAGTTGTAAATCGCCAACATTGATGGGTAAAAGTTCCCATTGTTTTATTACTTTTTGAAAATCGAACATGAGGGAATCTATAGTTTTCGTAACACCGCCATTTGTTCATTAATTTCTTTTTATGAAATAATCGTTAAATCTAATAAAGTTGGAAAATCACAACAACAAAAAGACCCGCCTCGGTGGCGTAGTTAGCTAACGCGCCAGTCGTGTTGAGTTAGACCACCAAGGACGGGGAGATCGAGGTTCAAATCTCGGTCGGAGGAACCGGGGGGTAGCTTTTCCTAAATGGTTTTCCATTCTCCTTCCCCGCAAATGTGGGTTCACTTCCTCTAAAATTCAACCTTCCCAATTCCTAATCCATTAGTCTATTTAGTACTTAAGCGTATAGCCTGAATGGGTAGTAAGACGCGTTGCTAAATAAACAACAAAAAGACCAGATAAGATAAACTTTTCGTTTAACAGTAAAAGTATTTCGTTCCTCCCGAGACTAAAGAGCAGACAGCTGAAGGACGGTACGCGACAAGTCAGTGACCTACTTATGTTGCCGACAAGAAACAAGGTGAGAATGAGGCAATTAATTCAAACAAGGTCAACAGAAGATAAAGAATCCAAATATTATTTCCAACGTAGAATACCGCACACGGCGGGTGTTTATTCCTTTGTTTCAAGAACCCCAATCGTTGAAAGTGATCATCTTCGACCAGAGTTCAATCTATGTGAGTCCTAACTCTGGAATCATCGCACGTTACAAGTATGGCTGCTTTACATTTATAACACTCAGGAACATAACTCATATGTTAAATTGGACTTGTTTCAAAATATACCGGTTGCTTTTGATTAGAACAGTAATTATTGTAGTTGGAGAGTAAAATAACCGGTTTATTTATCATAAACTTGCGTCATTAATGAGCGTTTCAAAACTTGTTTTTAAGCACCGCGTCTTACAACCTGTTCAGGTTATACGTTTATGTAGTAATCACACTAATGGTTTTAAGAGTTAGGAAGGTTATATTTAAAGAAAGTGTATCCATATTTGCGTGGAGCAAGAGTGGAAATACTTTTAGGAAAAAACCACCCTCATTATACCAGAGAGAGATTCGAACCTTGATCTCCCAGTCATCGGCACTCTAGTCTACTGCGAGAGAAACGCCTTAGACCATGCGGCCACCAAAGTGGGTCAAGACATAAGTCACGAGTTGACATTACCATAGAAACCAATATTTTTAATTTACAGATATTTTAAATGTATATATATATTTAAAACTAAGTTTCAATTTTATATATATATATTTAAAACTGGGTTTCAATTAATTTTTAACAAAATCAATTAGCTTATATAGTCTTGACAAGATAGTCAAAAATGAATCTCAAAACACCAAAATGGGTTTAGATATGCTACTATTTTTCTAGAATACATTTAATTGTTTTAAGGAATGAAACATACTATTTTTAAATCTACAAATACGAATGTGTTGTCCCAAATCTAAATGAGCTCGGAGCGGTTTTGTCTTGTTTTTAATATTTAAACTCGGTAACTATATCCTCATGGGTGAATTCAAAACAAAGTTTTAGAAGATTTCTCAATTATTTATTTTTAAAAAAGCTCATTTATTTGAGACTACAAACGTTGATTTTTACTTAAATAATTCTTAGGGCATATGTCTAAATCAAATCCTAATAGTTTCTCTGTCCATAAAGAATTATAGTGTGTAACAATTAGAAGCCGGTCCCTGCCGATCATAATTATCGAATAAAAACAGCGAACACTGTATTTATAATATGAACCATCTCGCGTAGCTCGAGTTTGTCCCTCTACAAGGGGAAGTGAAATATCACACTTATTTCCAAGTGCCTCTTTGAAATGTGAAAGATAAGCTATAGTGAGGAGGTCATAGTAGCTGATATTTACAAAAGTTACTCAAACTATTTTCGTTTGGTACGTACATCAAGTCATGTGATCTGCAGTTGTCACTTTTGGTAGCTATTGATATACTAACTAATAATTTTTTACATCCATTACTGTTTACAGCCTGTGGTCTGGGTCAGTTTTTTTATTCAAGCCATAAATTTGCCCCTGCCGGCCTACTAGGCCCATCGAAGCTTCATATGCCTTATATATAATCTAACTTAAGACTAGGACAGTCAGGGTCACGGGTTTGATTCCCGTCATAGACGAAAAAATGTATCATTGGTGAAATGTGGGTTTACCCTTTCACGGTGATGAATTAACATCTGGGGACTGGATGTTGTGCCTGTCCTAGTCTTTAAGTTGTATTATAAGTCATATGAAGCTACGACAGACCTAGCCAGCCTGTAGTGGAAAATATATGGCTTGAATAAAAAAGTGACCCAGGCAACAGGCTGGTAACAGTAATGGATGTTAAATACAGGTGATCTGGTATCCAGCTATACAAGCAAACTTGTGAAGTGTTTACGTCTTTTGGAGATCACTGTGGGGCCGTGAAATAGACCAATCAGTGGCCAGTATAACCCCGTATTACAGAGCGAATTCATGACCGTCTAGAATAATCTCCGCTCTGAAGATGAACGAGGAAAACATTTGTGTTCAATAATAATCCCTCTGAACTTGTCAAGCATTGAACGTACCTCGTAGAACAGCCACGAGCTGAAGATAACCTGGAACAGGTTGTAGGCGATCAGCACGTTCCTCAGCTCAAAGGGTTTCCTGTTTTCCATCAGTTTGGGGCCTGCGAACTTGGTGAGGTAGACGTACGACAGACAGATGGCCAGCGTGGGGAATGGACTGGACATGAGTGGCCAGTGACTCGTCCTCGGGTCTGGAACATCATCAACATATTTGTGAACATTCTTTACATGGGGGCTTCAATAACCACGTGACTTTATCTAGAACAGTACACCTTTCATAGGAACGGCCTTGAGTTTGTCAGGTCATGTGGTCTTCCAATGTCAATTTTGATAGATATTATCAATACATAAAACTACTCTTAAAAAAACTAGTAAAATTCTATCGTGTTTAGCCGCAAAAAAGTATGTTTAAAAACTAGTTATTTTTAAAAAGGTCTTTTAATTATTAATTGGTACGCCCCCACTCACGAAAAGTACGAAACGCTATTCCCCTGTTGGTCTGATACATCTCTACAAACATCTAGTTCTTCGTTGATTTGATACACATCTACAAACATCTGAAAGGCTAGTTTCTTGTTGATTTGATACATCTCTACAAACATCTAGTTCTTCGTTGATTTGATACACATCTACAAACATCTGAAAGGCTAGTTGATTATTGATTTGATACATCTCTACAAACATCTAGTTCTTCGTTGATTTGATACACATCTACAAACATCTGAAAGGCTAGTTTCTTGTTGATTTGATACATCTCTACAAACATCTAGTTCTTCGTTGATTTGATACACATCTACAAACATCTGAAAGGCTAGTTGATTATTGATTTGATACATATCTACAAACTCTGATGTTTGATACATATCTACAAAAATCTGAAAGGCTAGTCCCCTGTTAGTCCGATACATATCGCCAAACATCTGAAAGGCTAGTTCTTTGTTGGTCTGATACATCTCTACAAACATCTGAAAGGCTAGTCCTTTGTTGGTCTGATACATCTCTTCAAACATCTGAAAGGCTAGTCCCCTGTTAGTCCGCTACACCTCGCCAAACATATGAAAGGCTAGTTCAAATTTACCCTAAAGTTTTTAGGTTACTTTAAAAATATGGTAACTCTTTCCACCCATTCACCCTTCCAATGCTTCCTTTATTTGACAAGTGTAACCTTAACCAGTGATTCGCGTTGAAAACTTAAAACAAGATAACTTATTTAATATAATTGTATCTAATGTTAGATGTGTACTAAAAACTACCCCAGTTGCTGGAGATGATTTCCGCACCCCTTTAACAAAGCTCAACACTTCCCCATGTCGGAGTAGATAACAATTAATTATTAATACCATGTTAGGCAACAAAAACTCGACTGCAGAAAAAAACTCTTCTGAAATATGAGTTTAGGTACAGAAGAAACCCATGAATGAGTTAAGTTTGACACAACAGTGAAGGTCATCTGTACGTGTTTACAACAGATAAAGCGCCCATTCATGGGCCAAACGTGCTACTATTTTCCTCTACTAACATTAGCGGTGGACCATATTTACTAAAACCAGTGGTCAGTTACGAACGATTGTCAAGGGATATACATATTTTGACTAAACGACACTAAAAAGGCTTCGTCTTTGAGATTTTGCTTGAGTTTTGTAAACTTCATTTTATATCATATCCAGAATACATCTTCATTTAATTTAGATACGTACTTACTCTATGGAATTAAGATCTCAAAATATCATGGCCACACAAAAGTCACCTATCCCTATTTTGAGCTAGTTCTATCCAGTCCACCCAATTACACCCTATCCCTATCTTGAGCTAGCTCTATCCAGTCTCTNCACCATATCTCTTTCAGGTTCATTCTAATATAATTCTCCCATCTGTGTCTAGATCTTTCCAATGGTCTATTCTCAATGGGTGTATCAGTCTGCGCCATGAACATGGTTTTAGATTCTTCCATTCACGCTGCATGTCCTACCCACCATAATTTATGAGATTTGAATATCTTATAAGTGGCTTGTGATGAACACACAGTATGTAACTCATCATTATGTAAACTCATACACAATATTTACCGTATTCATAGACAACATCAACAAATAGGTCATAAGAATAGTGTGTTCAATAAGATGTATACAATTTAAAAAATATTTACCAATTTATTTTATAAACATAAATCCCTAACAAGATTTAAACAGTTTTTACTAGTATACATCTAATTAATAAAAGTCAATTAACAATATCTAAAATGTTTTGGAATTGTACTTATCAGAGAAATTCTTAGGCAGTTTTAAAAACTATTAATTTATTAATTTGAATTAGTTTAAAAAAAATGACACCTGTAATCTGGGATTGAACCCGGCATGCCAATGCTCTACCACTGAGCTATCCAGAATTTGTCCACGTGCAGGGTCATTCTTCAGTCATAGTTGGAGGCTGAGACGATTCCACATGTCCATCACAGATTCGGCCTAAGAGTGAAGAATGAACCTGAGCACGGGATAGATCCCAGCCGGTGTAGACCGATTTTTCTTGATCGATGAAAATCCGTAAACAACTTCTTTCGGAGGGGAAGTATAACCGTCGGTCCCATATCGATTTTGGCATGTAAAAGAACCCTGGAGGTTGTGTAAAAATACCTTTCACGGCAAAATTGGTAGGCCCTTTCGCTCTCGCCCATAGAAATTCTCGTGTTATGATATAATCAGTTGGTTCAAAAAGAGAACGTTAAATACCTCAAGTAAATGAAAAAAAAAAAGAATTGATAGCTCATTGGAGCGTTAAGGCAATAGTTCTGGGTTCGATTCCCATGTACTGGTGTCATTGTTTAAAACTAGTTTAAATTAATTTAACTGTGGTCTTCTCAATACGACCAGCGCCTTATTTACATTAATCTGCATCCCATGTGTTGATGTTAATACATTTATTATCCCCATTGCAATAAATAACTGACAAATGAAACATGTTTTCAGAACAATGTAATGTAGGAAATATTTTCTGGACTTTTTACGTACATTAATCTGGCAAAGTTAATATTTATTTACTATGAAATTTCCCACAAATTTAATTTGTATATATATACAAACTAAAAAATATATATATACATAATTAAATTAAATTAAAATATATATATATTTTAAATTCGCAAAGTTGAATTTTTACAACTGTGAGTTAGGAGTACACCATATTCTAAATTTAGATATTCCAGATCTAGAGTACCTGAAAATATTTACCCTCCAGACCGGAATATTTATTTACCTGTATTGTGTGTACTATATAATATGTAAATATATACAAAAACCATAGAAAGGAAATCGGAGAGGCGAGCATTTGCTCATTAGTCTTATTATGAGTCCTTCAATGAGCTAGTACAGTTTATTATAAACTACGCACTTAAATACAATTTATCGACACGTCTCTAAGCAATAATAATAATAATACTTTATAAATTAAGGTTTAAATGTGTCTAGTGCTTAAAGTTAACCTAAAGTAAATAAAATAATGGTAAATGACATAAGAACCACCTCTTTTTATCCTGTAAACTGAAACCATGGATTAAAATAACTTAACAACTCTATTAAAAAACACTATGTTGATCTAAACTACAGATTAATGCCACTTAAAAATTTTTACTTACAAAAGTATTATATTGGATTAGAGACAGAATAATGTAACGTAGTAAGTAATTCGACTAGCAAAAGCATTACATTAACTTACAAGGGGAGGCCACGACGTTCGGATCACGGATTATCTTCAAACTTTGTACACTTATAGTAGTCCATTAGGACAACATA
>CABEEJ010001703.1:0-20980 GCA_901482245.1 Timema douglasi
GAAAATGAAGATTTGTGCTTTAAAATTAGAAAATCTAGAGAACATTTAATGTGGCGGGCTAACTTGAGCATTCCCTATATCATAACATGTAGAAAAATTGAGTTCAAGCTGGCCCGCCAAATTTTTAAATATCAATGTAACGAAATTCTGTTTTCACCATTCGTTTAAGCCTCGTTTGTGCTCATATGTGCCGGAAAATGAATATTTGTGCTCTAAAATTAGGCATGCTATATAACTTTTAATGTGGCGGGGTAGGTTGAGCCTTCCCTATACCATAACATGTAGAAAAATTGAGTTCAAGCTAGCCCGCCACATTTTGAGATATCAATGTAACAAAACTCTGTTTTCACCATTCGTTTTAATTTCGTTTGTGCTCATATGTGCCTGAAAATGAACGTTAGTTCTGTGAACCTAGGCCTTTTATATAATATTTATTGAAGGCGATTCAACTAGAGCTCAAGCTAGCCCGCTACATATTGAAAACAAAAC
Source organism: Timema douglasi (assembly GCA_901482245.1). Classification (NCBI taxonomy): domain Eukaryota; kingdom Metazoa; phylum Arthropoda; class Insecta; order Phasmatodea; family Timematidae; genus Timema; species Timema douglasi. Next base: position 490 of record CABEEJ010001703.1, read on the forward strand.
ATAACAAAATTTTGTTTTCGCCATTATTTTGTGCTTAATTTGGGCTCATATGTGCCCGAAAATGAACATTTGTGCTCTAAAATTAGGGATGCTATATAACATTAAATGTGGCAGGCTAAGCTCAGCCTTTCCTATATCATAACCTGTAGAAAAATAGAATACAAGCTGGCTTGCCAAATTTTGAAATATAGCTGTAATAAAATTCTGTTTTGACCATTTGTTTGTTCTTCGTTTGTGCTCATATGTGCCTGAACATAAACGTTAGTGCTGTGAACCTAGGCATTTTAGATATAATTTAACTAAGGCGATCCAACTAAAGCTCAAGCTAACCCGCCTTATATTGAAAAACAAACATAACAAAATTCTATTTTCACCATTATTTTGTGCTTAGTTTGTGCTCATATGTGCCCGAAAATGAAGATTAGTGCTTTAAAATTAGAAAATCTAGAGAATATTTAATATGGCGGGCTAACTTGAGTATTCCGTATATCATTAGGTTACGCTATAGGGAAGACTGAAATTAGCCCACCACATCAATTGTTGTCTAAATTTTCTAATTTTAGAGCACACATGTTCATTTTGGAGCACATATGAGCACAAACAAAGCGCAAACAAATGGTGAGAACAGAATTTTGATATTTTTTTAATGTGGCGGGCCAGCTTGATAACAATTTTTCTACATGTTATGGTATAGGGAAGGCACAACCTAGCCCGCCACATTAAATGTTATATAGCATGCCTAGTTTTAGAGCACAAATATTCATTTTCGGGCACATATGAGCACAAACGAAGCGTAATCGAATGGTGAAAACAGAATTTCGTTACATTGATATTTAAAAATGTGACGGGCTAGCTTGAACTCAATTTTTCTACAGGTTATGATATAGATAATGCTCAAGTTAGCCCGCCACATTAAATGTTCTCTAGATTTTCTAATTTTAAAGCACAAATCTTTATTTTTGAGCACATATGAGCACGAACGGAGCACAATGGATTGACTTAAATAAATTTGGTTATGTTGTGTTTTTCAATATGTGGCGGGCTAGCTTGAGCTCAAGTTGGCCCGCCACATTAAATATTTTTTAAATTGGCCAGTTTCACAGCACAAATGTTCATGTTAGGGCACATATGAGCACAAATAGAGCACAAACGATTTGACAAAAAAAAATTTTTTTTTTTTTTCAGCAATGTGGCGGGCCAACTTGAGTCATGTGGTCTAATCGGCAAGCCCTTTCCTTGAAATGTCACCATTATATTTAACTCATTAATCAGTATATAGCCCAGATGCATAATCAATTTTACATTCACAAGGTATATCCTGCCTAAAGCTGTGATGGCTTACATTCGCTAGTTATATCCTGGCAAAGGAGTTATGGCTTACATTCGTTATTGATGGATTACAGTCAATAAAAATTAAACATTTATTTAAAAAAAAGTGTTTATTATTTAAAATATTTGTTTTATTTTAGAACCACTATACGCTTCCAGTAATGTCAGATGGTTTTAAATAAAACCATTGACTATATTTGAGATGCTGTCAGCACAGGACCGGTATGCACACTTTACATGATTATTTAAAAATAAAAAACCTTAGATCCATAATAGACTATGTTTTTAGATTTTTTTTTATAAAAAATCTAAATGTTTTAACTTGATTCAATAAATATATCTGTAAATCCATTTACACTCAATTCTTGGGCACATTTGGTGTAATAATTTAAAACGTAATAATATCGACTGTTAATATTCACAAAGCTCTTATTATGGCTAATCGCGTCATGAGAATATAATGATAACTTATAAAATATAATATAATAATTTCATTGGTGAAGGTCTTTAAAGAAAAATATTATGTGAAAAAAATGGCAATCGATTGATTGCTATTAAATGTAAGAATTTGCAGACACTGAATCATATGAAAGATCAATCACTATTTATGCACACCTTCTCCCTGTCATATTTAGTAGTCGAAATTTGTATCGGGAATCAACCATTTCTGGTAACAAGCTTCCCTTGTAAAAGCTGAAAACTAAAAACTAATTGTTCAACTAAAACTTACGTTCCAAACTCAAAATCCTATTCCGCTTATTTAGTATCTGGTGGATTTTTTTACTAACGCCCACTTTTCCTTCCAAGGTGTGTTGTGAATGCTATTTGGGATCATACTTATATGTAAGTTTACTTAATTCACACCGCAGTTATATCTACAATTAACAAGCTTAATAGATTTGTGACGATAAGGAGATTACTACATTATAAGTAGCTTATATAAAATAATAAAACTTAAATAATACTTGCTTTTTTTTGTAATTCTTTCATTTTACCTTCAGTGTTTAACTCTTAAAGGTTTGATGTGCGGGATGTTTAGTTATATTATACCTTTTGGGTAAACTCGTGTGGGACGGTCTTGTTACTGTCATTATTGGGGGATTGAATTTCCATAGATCTGAATTTTGTTGGTTAAACCTGGGGTCGCGAACCCGGGCTCATAACGTGTTAGTATAGTTTATAGCTAGGTTATTCTATTTTAAATGATCCATCTGTGTAATGGATCTTGGTTCGACTTGTTGGGCTTTAGAATGGGTGTGATGATAGCCCTCTTTGGGAACTCCTTCTTATTCATAAGTGATTGGGGAGTCACCGATGGCGAACAGTCTAGGTCTAGTGTTTATTGTTAGTACGCGGGTTATTGTTCCTATACTCTATTATTATCATCATACTTTACGGACATGTAGGAAGGTCAATTTAAATGTTTGTTAATGCTGTGGGTCCCTTCGGCGGCCATCTTTATTACTAGGGGCCGTGCCCCATTATTTGTTTGTATATTGTTTACCATGGCCTTGTTTTGCCGGCGCCTAACTCTGGGCTTGCCCCACTCTTTTCTCTGGGAGTATTGTTATTGTTGAAAATAAATAAGCTCTCTTGTGACCAACCTGACTTATTTGTGATATAAATAAAGGGGGGGCGGGGTTACATGAACATTTGAGTGACACTATCTTAGCTCCCTTTTGTAGGCCTCTTAATCTTAGGTCCTGTGCCCTTAGTTTTGAAATATACAAGAAAACGCACTTGTATTTTGCTGATGATTTTCGCACATCCATAACAGACTCTTGCCTTAAAATATGTGTGAAAAATGACCCCAAGTATAGGACGACTCCTGGATAGCTGAGTAGTTAGAGCAGTGACATACTTAGCCAAAAGTGTTGGGTTCTATTCCTGTGTCTAAGTGTCATTTTTCAAATTATAAAATATATTATTAAAAGCTAAGCAATGGGTCAGTAAAAATACTTTAAGATTGAATATTGATCTACTGTAGGTATTGTGTGTTGAAGAAAACGCTTAATCACAGAGACAAACCACTTTTGATTACTTAGTTTAATATCCGGTCAAGTAAAATTTTCTTAGTCCTATTCCTAGTGGTGTGTACAAAATTGTGGTGTGTATATTGTGAGGCCTGAAACAAAAAGTTATGAATAGTATGACTATTCTTGATTATAAAGAGAGAGAAACCATATTGTTGTGGAAAAGGAGCTGGTGGTTGGGCTCAAGGGGGTAGAAAGGAAATTTTTCCAGGGGGGTCCACTTGAAAGTTAATTTGTTATGGTGTACATTATTTTAAATACTTTTTTTTAGTAACATTCTTATTACTCATTTGTGTTATACATCTATGTACTGATTATACTAAGATGTTTGGGAATAGGAACGTTGATTTTATACGAAGTGTACCCACATGTGCACAGAGGTAGACTGAAAAACAATTTAGGAAATACTACCCTTAGAACAAATTACCAGGTCAACATAAATTATTTTAAAACTTTGAAACTTTTTAGCCCTTATAATTTTATTTAGAATATATAATTTAATTATTAATTAGTTATTATGGGGGAAAAAATGATATATAGTCACTATGGAGAGAAAAATAACATTACATGCTGAGCTTGTGAGTTGTGTGAGTGTGGGAGGGGAGACGAAAGAAGGGTCTAGTTAACAAATGGCCTGAAGTAATGAAGTGCGCTCGCACCTCTCTTTGTAGTGATGGACGAAATAATGAAAGTAGGAGGAAAGCAGTTGAAGAGAGTGGAAAGCTTTAAATACCCTGTTAGTGTGATAAGCAGAAGCTTATTTCACGAGTGTAAGAAGCCTTATTTGGAGTAAGGATTTACCAAAGAAGTGATCTACAAGACGTTTTATGTACCAATATTTACATACACAGCAGAAATGTGGGTAATAAAGGTGAATTAAAGCAGAAATTAAGCCTGTGAAATGAATTATCTGAGAAGTAATTTAGGAGTGACAAGAATCGATAAGATTAGAAACGAGAGGGTGAGTGGGATAGTTTAGAATGTGTAACGGACTAGTGTTCTAGCCCTTACATATATTCAAGATTATTTAAATATATAGACAACATTTTCTGACACCATGTGTATTGTGCTTACCGATAATCCATTGGAGCGGCGGTTGGGTGGTATGAAGAGAAGTGGGCCATCACCACATTCCCAAATGCATTTGACCAATTAGTCATCGATCAACTGACACTCATCGCTAAACTTTGTAGCAGTGCTAGGGAGGTTGGATATTTTCTTGGTTTTATGGTCAACGTAATTGGTTCTTTGGCTCTTATTCGCTCGTTTTAGAGTAGTTTATATTGTAGAGAAGCTTTGTACAGTGATAAAATTGTGGGTTAGTCGACAATCCTGTGTGGAGGCTCACGTTGTGTTGATTATTGTAATGTCCAGCACCCATCCGATGCCGTTAGACTTGGGAGTATTTATGTGTGTTAACTTTATTAAAATTCAGTTGCATGACAGCTAATGTCGTGTTAGTTAATAATGTGTACCCGGTCTGAGCTTGATGGTGAGTATCCTGTAGTTTGGGGCAATAATTGGCCATGAATGCTAATTTCCCTAATACTGGAATATGATACAAACAACTCCTATAAGGAGTAGCTAGAGTTAAGAAGAACGTGTAATTTTCAGTTATGGGCTAACTCTGTAACTCTTTAAACAATGGCTTGCAAATAATGAGAGTTGATTCAGCAGTATGGAAGTTAAAACTGTACTCTCTCCCACTTCATGGGGAAGTTATCTAATGTTTATCTTGTAACTGATAATTAAGTCGGCTTCACTGGACTTGAGTTATATAACCAACCTGTTGTTGTAGAGATTGCTTTAGTGGTGTATAGAACCAAAGTTCCTTTTTAAAGAGTTATGAGCCATAACTTCTAGGAAATAAGCATAGTAGCCTTGACTCGTTATCAAGTCCAAGGAGTAACTACTGTTACCTCATTTTCTATTTTCACTATTATTATAGTTTAAATTCTGACTGATCACTCCTCCATGCTTTAATAGAAAAGCTAATTAATGTACTACATTATATAAATGTATAACTGATTGCCTCTTTCATAATCAATATATTGAATTCACTGTTGATACTATCTTCTTTTGCCGTATGTTAAACCCTTCTAATATTAAATGTATTTTCCAACTTGTATACGCCACTGTTTGTTTGAAAGAGAAAATCTGTACAGACAACCGGGGAAGAGGAACCAGTACAAGACAACTAGAAAAGCCATGACTAAGGTGGTACAGCCATACGAGGAGAATGGAAGAGGAGAGGACTCAAAGAAGATATTAAATATTGAATTGAGGGGCAGGAGGCGAAGAGAGGAGAGAAGAGGGCCATAGTGGTGGAGGAAAGTTGATGGGGTGAAAAGATTTGTGTTGATGATGATATACTATGGTAAAATATTCCATTAGTAATTTTGTATACTTATTAGCATAGTACATAATTCCACTTTTGTAAGTCTTTTGGAAAAAATGATTGCACTCAGCATTTTATTTCATATACAGTAAAGTCTCGGAAACTCGACCTAATGTGGATTGAATGATGTCGAGTTTTATGAATGAACTTGCATAAGATGCATGTTTACTAGGTCATGTTTACCAAACAAGGATGAATCACAGTACAGTATCAAATATTATAGGTACAGTTTTACGGTACTTTAGTATTGTACGGCCCAGTAACATTTATATATATACAGTACAATATATTACATGTTAATATAATGGTGTAATATAAAGAAATGCAGTACAGTGCGGTACATATAATATTGTATTGATTCGAATAACATGTTACTGAATTGTAAAACTAACAAACACAGAACTTGTAAAACACCACAGTACGACTGTTCCATTTGAGTTACACAAACAAAGTGAGAGGTTATACAGTTGAATGACCTTGGATTGTGAAGAGTGGCACCAACAACTGTGTGCACATACGTGTGTCAAGTTACATGGAATGTCGAGTTTTCGAGACTCTACTGTACTTTTTAAATTAATATAATTTTAATAAACCTTTAATTTACTTCAATTTATGATTGTTAAATATTTGTCAAGGAAATGTGATTTATTTGTATAAGATTACTAAGAATTATGTCAAGCTCTGACAAATGTTCATCAAAATTAAATATTGATTGTTCAATTAAGATTTCAATGTTAAAGTTTGCTATTAAAGTATACATTCTGGAGGATTGAAATTCATCTTTCCAACACACTCTCCTATATTAACAAAAATGATAAATTTATTAAGAAATAAAACAACCATAAGTATTATGTACAGTGTTTATTCTGATTTCATACTGAATTACAGTTAAATTAAATAAGAAAATAATAATAAAAATTATCAAATTGATTTATATTTCCAATTTTCTAATTTAGATATAACTTGTCACTTTTTTTTTTCAATTAACTAAGGCACTTTGTTTCGATGAGGATAATCCTTGTTGAGTAAGTAGAATATAATGTGTAGTTGTGCGACTCCATTGATGAATGCAGTACACATAATTTAAAAAAAGTAGGCCCATTTATTTAAAAATACATTCTTTACAAAAATGTTTCAGATATAGCTCTATATTAATTTTTTCATAAATATTTGCCCAGCTATTTACATTCTAATGTATTTACTAAATTTCGAGACATTATTCGAGACTTGTCAATGCCAAAACATTTGTATGACATCTCAAGATGATAAATAACTTTTCTAGAGGTATTTTTAAAATAGCAGCTGTAATTTTAAATTTCTTTGTGAAAAAGGTATAGCACAAATCATACAAATTCCCATTTTGGTCGTCTTAAAGTAATGGTGAATCTGATTCTTAAAATGGGCATATTTTAACATTATAATCATCATTATAACTCTACATTAATCAGGTAGTTTATGAAAAACATAACAAATTAAAGCCCCTTTGCTTTTGCATAAAATATATACCTCTAAACATAACAACAAGAATCTTTATTACTTCTCTTATAATATGTCAAATTATAGTAAACTATATGTGATAAAACCTTTAACAAAATTAACTGCAAACTTAAAGAATAATAAATAATTTTAGGATTTATTTCTATGGAAACGTTGAAATGATTGCACACCAAAGTTAACATTTTCGCAACTTAAATGAATAATGCACTTTTAAAAAGAGTTTTGACATTTTCTAAATTAGTTTTTCAGTCATGCTGTAATCAGCTTTACCACTTGTGAGAAAGAAAGACTTTTATTTAAAAAATATTGCTTATAGTTATACATATCGTGATATAAATATTCCATATCCATAATCATAACTAGGCATTACAATGTAAGCATTTATTCCCATAGTATTTGTGCTTGGAAGGTAAATATTTTAATAATAAACATAAAAGAACTGTTACATTTAAATTAGACCAAGAAATAGATATTATAAATAAAAAAGTACAGTTTTGAATATATTCATAGACCAATTTAGATGTAAATGAAATCTACTGACTAAATGCACTAAGGAGTATGTAAAGTTGATTTTTGGCACATTTAATATACACTCTAATTATAATAATCATATTCGTTTAAAAAAGAAATCTAAATGAGGATTTACACATGAGTACTATTCAATTGGCACGTTTAATGAAGTTGAATATATGGCCAATTTAATGTAAGTGAACATAAAAGAGAAATAAATTGCAAACATCTCGACACCACTTTCTATTAAATTTTTAAGGTATTGAAATTTGTGTTTTGGAAATGTAATTTTATGATATCAAACATAGTTTTAAGATTTATAATAAATTATAAAAATTGTTTTTAATGGATTTATTTTGGCGAATCAAGAATATTTAATTTCTAGATGATAACTTTGCTTTCTATGCTATAAAATTGTGATTTATAATAATTATTTCCTTTGAGCAAAAATTAATTCTAAAAAAAAAAAAAATTCAGTGCCAAACCAAATGCAGGAAAGATTCTGATTCAAGCTCTCACCCAACTGCTATGTGTTAGGTAATTTAAAAAAACACTGGCCTATCTTTTAAAACTACGATACTGTAACAATGAGATACATAATCAAATAAAAACTAATTTTTTAAATCTAAACTTTCCAATAGCCTCAAATTCTCACTTACATTTATTAAAATTGTATATTATGGGTATGTGTTTTCTACAGGAGTGAAAAAATAATTTTTTGGTACAAACTAATTATTATTGTATACAGTAATTTAATGTTGATGTTCCAATTTTGTTAGATATCTAGTTTTAAAAATATAACTATTCTGCTGTCTTTCATATCAAATCCTTGTAGTTTTGCTTTAGTTGAAAGGATTTGATTTTTTACATAAAAAAATATTAATTAAAGTTTTCTTCAGTCAAATATATTTACTTAACTTCATGATTTTATTATACCAAATAACAAATACTAGAAAAAATGATAAAATAGCAAAACAAAATACAATGCCGTATTAAAAATCTAATGTCTATTTTGATTTAATTCCTTTTTTTTTACAAATATTGAATGCCCATTCAAGTAGTTTAGGCAACTTGACCTTTAGAGTTACATTTAAGTAATTTTTGGTAAGTATTTTTGAATTCTTAAAAATAATTGTAGCAATGAATGTATTAAGGCACTTTTGTGAATACAACATGAGAGATGTTTAGATAACAACCCTGATTAGAGAAACTCAACTAGAAACAAAATACATTATCTTTTATGTAACTAATAAGTAAATATTTTACCCACTTGTAGATTGGAATGATCATAGAATTAATAACATTTAAGAGGAGCCCATTTTGTGGAAAAAAAAAGTTGAAGAGGTTAATCAATAAATTAGGGAAAAAAATTGATTTGTAAGAACAATTTAATCTGCACTTACGCTTTTTATTATTGGCTTGTAAATAATAAAAAATAGCTAGTACTATAAAATAAATGTAACTTGTCAATGTGTGTGCACACCTATTAAGTATTAAAGCTTTCTTTAAAATCACAAGATTTGAGATATTTATTTTGTATAGGAATTTGTTTCGATAAAATATATAAGATAAATCTAATAGCCTATACTTTTGTATCTATTATTCATTTTGTCAATCCTAATTTTAAAGTTTAACGTGATTCAAATAATAATATGTAGGGGAAACAAACATTCCTTGGCAATAGATAAGAAATTTAATCTTCAATTATCAAATTTAGCTTCCCAGACTTTCCAGGTCTATGGGAACGGTTTTAGTGTGACTGTGTAAATATGTGTGTGTGTATTTATGTATATATGTATATATATATATATATGCACACACATTTATATAAATACATACATACATATAAGTACAAACGCAGAACAACTTGTAATGACAATATATAAATATTAATCACCTTTAGTTATGTGCCTTAAATTTAAATATCAGAATAAAATTTAAAAAAATCATCACTGTACTAGCCAACCAGGCAAGTTAAATAAAATAATGAGCTCACAAACTTTCTAAACTTCAAGACAACTAATGATTAACACTATTTAAAGTTACTTTGATTAAATTTTAATAAAATGAATAAATAAAAAGCATTTAATTTTTCACACATATATATATATATATATAATATGTTGATAATGGGATCTTAAAGTTACTTTGGACTTTGCAAGGAGAAATGACGCAAATGTCCTAATCCCTGGCATACTGTCTCTGGATACATCAAGAAGGATTTATGCTTGAATACTAAATGAAAACTGCAGATGGAGACATAGCTAACAAGATATGAGTGATTTAGATCAACCATACAGCCAGAAGATTTCAGGCACTTGTAATTAAGTTATGCAGAGTACAAAAAGAAAAAAATAATTACATTATTAAGACTTTCGTTTACGATTTTACTTTTCCAATTGAGTTTCAATGTTATCATAAGCTATCTCTCATATTTTTTTTTATATCTCATCCAAATTTTCTGTAAAATGTTCAATCCTACATCCAAATAAAATGTGAAATTTCACAAAAAATGCCCTTTTATTGTTATTTTTATGGAAAATCTCTTTACATTATCACACATCCACTTTAAAAGGAGATCCTGGGATGTGCTCTTCTCCCCATTTAACAATGACTATATATTCTCCCCGGTCTCGCACTACATAGTTCACTTGGTAATTGTTGCGGCCCATGTGCTTGATAAATACCTCTTCACATGGGCTCTTGGGGCCATACACACCAACATATAAGATGTTATTACCTGTAAACATTTAAACAAGACATTAAACATTCCACCTTTGAAGGAATATAGTAGGCTACTTTGTAAATAGTATACACATTTTACTATGTCTTATAAAATAGCACACACATATTTAAAGAAACAAGTGGTTAAGTAGTTCAGTCAGAATATATAAAGATTATTTTTATGTCTTATAATACCTGGAATCTGGGTTACATGGTTATTAATTTTTCTAAAGTTACTAAATTTGTTGGATTCAGATTTTAAACTGAGAAGGAGAATGTTCTAAATAAAACAAAACCAATATAGATTTTACTATATAAGCAATAGATGTAATGCCATCTAAATCTAAAGTTACAAAATGTGCTAACCATGATAAACTTACTTAACCATTGAAGTAAATAGTCCAATGACTATTGTATTAAAAGGAATTTTAAAGCTATCAGCATGTAGCAAAGTGAATTAAAAAAGATTTAAAGTATCTTAAGCATAATAATTCTAATGGCAACATCAAAAAATATGTTAAACACATAGGCATATATATATAAATAATTAATCACAAACATAAGAGTAAATTGAATAGCATATGTTCTTGTCTCAGTTTATTTAGATAAATTTTGCTCTGATGGTGTGATACATTTGTAAAATGTCTCATAACAAGGATCTGAACTCTTGATTTCTGGTTGTATCAATGCTTTACCATCAATTTTTACATCCACTACTGTTTCCAGCCTGTGGATTGGGTCAGTTTTTTATTCAAGTCATATATTTTCCCACTACTGGCTGGCTAGGTCTGTCGTAGCTTCATATACCTTATAATCTATCCTAAGACTAGGACGGGTACAGAATCCCGTCCCCGACAGTTAATTTATCAATATGAAAGGGTAAACCATTATTTTCATTAATAATACATTTTCACCCATGCCGGGAATCAAACCCGGAACCATTATCTCAGTAGACAGACACGCTACCGACTGAGCTAAGCGACTTTCGGACTTCAATGCTTTACCAAATGAGCTTAATTGGTTTAGAATTGAAATGCAGAGCAATGTTAGGCCAGTGTTTGAACCCAAATAATGAACCTATTTTTATTTTACTAGGTATTAACTCTAACTTAAACTATAAGAAAATTATTTTTGAATGGTTACAAATATTGTTAAAACCAAGATTTTCAGGCATTTAAAATATTTTTTTCTGAGAAGTAAATATTTGTCTTAAGATACATTAAGGAGTGCTGTATAGTTACTGCACATTTTTTTATTGAGCTACATTAAATATATGGTAGATACTATTTATTTAACAGCACAAGGGTTATTAAAGAATGCATTTAGAAGAAAAGAATAAGAAGGGTAGTAATAAATTGCATTAGCACTCTCCGAGATTTTAAAAACACAATGACAACCATTTGAATGTGTCTGCTTGGATTCAAACCAAAATTTAAAATAAACCTTAAATTGAATGGTAATTTCCATGAACAGTAGATAACTTAGTGAAATGTAATGATCTATAGCTTCATTGGATCAGTTTATAAAATATTTAAGAAATATACCTATTAATATATAGTTAGTAAAAACTAAATGTTCAAATTTTAATTAATGGGGATAGTTCAGAGAGTCAGACACAAATAAGTCATTTATAGGTTACAGAGCTTAACCGTTAAATAAACTATCAGCATGGACAAATGATATATATATTTTTACCTGCATCACCAGCATGTACTGTGAACATATTCTGTTTTTGGAGGTAAGCTTTTTTCAAGCCCATTCCTTTACTTGTAACCTTAGAAGCATCAGATTTAAACAGTGGAAGCACTGGTCCTAAAGTTTTATTCTTAGAAACTTTTTGAACAGTCTCAACCACAACTGATGATGTCTCTTGAGCACCTCTTTCAGCTAAGTCTTCACCTATAGAACAAATTTTAAGTATTAACAGAATTAATACAGTTATGTCAAAAAATTCAATAAATACAAAATGTTTTAAATCTCTCTAGGGAACAGTTAAAAACTTAATACAATAGTGAAATAACTAATGTTTTAACAAAACGTAAATTAATATTATTTTATATGCAAATAAATAATTAATATATTTTCTCCTATAATATATTTCTACCACAATGATTATACTTATTTAGCAAAATAATGAAAATCCTATTTTTTTGACACACACAATTTTTTTTATACTAGCCAGGGCTATGGAGTCAGAGTTAAAAGCACTTTTGGATGGAGTTGGAATCAGTAAAAATGTACAAACTCTGACTCCGTCTTAAAAATAAAAACTTATAATATTATAGATATATTAATTTTTTACTATTTGGGACTAATATTTTCAATTTGGATTGCCAAATTCTTTCAAATATAAATAAACAATGCCAAATAATCTTCCTATGAAGTAATCTGTATTGGAGCATTTTATTGCAGTAAATTCGTTATTATAAATTAATATAATTTAGTCATTTATAAAGGAGTCAGAGTCGGAGTTGAAGTTTGAGCCGGACAGCAGAAAAAAAGAGTTTGAGTTAAAGGTTTAGTGTAAACTCCATTGCCCTGACATTAGCCACTAAAGAGTGTCCCAAACAAAACACAACATATCAAAAAATAATTTAAAACAACAAATTAAACACTTTTAAAGACACAGTATTGTTGATGTCACAGATATGTACAAATAAATATGAATGATCTACTAACAGTAATCATACTCTAAAAGTCACAAAGAGAATCAAATTAAATTAAATTACAACACAGAGAAGGTTTTTATAATATATATATATACATGTCCATAGGCAAAAACTTTTCTTGCTCCATTTGTATCTATCACATTTCTTGCATACGAGTAGATTGCAGATACCCTATTAAATTATATGTATTTCCCATGCGAGTTTATCACATGTTCGTCTTAGGTTTTTTTTATCACTGTGTCTTACTACACATTTGGGTATACGCTGTCTTACAAATGTAAGATAATTATACGACCTACATCTACAAAGATAGTTGATATCATATGATTGGAAGTGTGTACTAGTTTATATCCAAGAATTGTTGCTTAAAACATGATGGGCTAGGGCATTAAAAATTGTAAATAGCTAGTTATGTTTGATATACTATGGAAACCGATTTAAATGAATAAGAGGTAGTAATTAACTAACCTTAGGGAATACGACTAGGAAGATGATATTTATAAAACTGCACAAGCACTCACTTAGGAAAGTATGTAAGGGCTCACAGTATTTAATAATAAATGGTATGGCACTCCGTACAGACTCTCTCGCTCCATTGTTTAAATGTGGAGATACTTACCAAAACTTGTAATATATGTGAAACAAAATAATAAACACTAGAAAAGACGAGCACAAATTTCACTATACTTATGCAAAATATTTGTTGACTCCCGATTTTAAATTTACTAATTTTATTTTTAAGTCCTCATTTATGTATTTTGACAAATAAAAAATATTGATAGTGTATCAACAAGGGTCAACCCTGTTATAAGAATTTCAACTTCTGGTTAAAGTTTTCGAAATCTATTAAGGGTTGCATATCTTCAGGTAATTGCATTGCTATAAAATTCCTGATTAATAGATTCTGACCAATAAAAAAGTTAAATATTAACTATTGCATCGAGAATGATAGATCATTGCTGTACAAACATTTCCCCTAAGTGGTTAAAGGAAAAAGAAAATTAACTTTTTGAGAGACTTATTTACTCTATGTCAGAATTATTGCGTTAAAACTTTAGTACCTCTCTACAGCTAAAGCTCACAAAATTGTATTAATATATTTGCCAATATCTCACAAACTATTGGTTTTATAAAAATATATTGCAAATAAAAGATTTTTATTTCTATTAGCACTACAATTTTGCAATGAAAAGCTATTTCTTATTTCAAATAGTTGCGGAGATATGGAAAATTCCGCTTCTGTAAGGTACCCTAAAAGTCATTTTCATATGAAAATTAAAATAGCCATTCTATTTAGAATCTTAATCAACACCTAGATACGAATTTTTATCAAAATCGTTGGAACCAATTTTGAGAAAATCGATTTTTACTCATTTCCCCCTTAATTTTACAGCTAGATATCCAATTAAAAAAAAAAACCTGGGGCAACCCAATGAACACCATAGATACCAAGTTTTAGCCTGATCGATAAAATAGTTTCGGCTATACTCCGAGGTACAGACAGACGGCATTGCAAAAACATTTTTTCGAATTCGGGGGGTCATAAAAAGTATCAAAATCATGAGTTCAATTTTTTTACGGATACAATACTTTTTGTACTATCTATAAGGTAAGGAGAAAGTAATATATTTCAGTGTAGCCAATACAGTTTAACCTAAAACTCTGGTGTCTGGGATGCTCAGTGATCCATGATGTTGGTAACAAAGAGTTAATCTAAGGATAGATTTCATGAAAATTTCATTGCCTTTGCTCATACTAATTTTAGTGTGAATTCAATATAATTATATCCAGAATATAAGCTACAGCAAAGAGGAATGTATTGTTATTATAAAATTACAGTAACAACTGGATTCATTTATAGGAGAAGTTTGTACAAAGGGTCAAATATAATTAGATACAAATAGGATTTTAGATATAACTTACCTGTGCAGGTTACTTTAAATGGAGAGCCTACAATGTGGTATCCATTGTATTTAATGCTGATATAATAATCCCCTGGAACAAGAGGTGTGTAGCGCACTTTATATCCTTCTTCAACTTCTGTACAATCCATGGATACTTTGGATGGTCCATCAATTGTAACAGCTAACGTCCCTGCACCAGCATTACATGTATCTACCAAGAAGTCTGTCTTTATACCTGAAAAAATAAGGGATTAATTTTCACATTGTAAACTTGTACTAATTACGTTCAGTAAAGTGATAAGTTTTTGTATGAACAATAATTTCACGGTAGATTTATAGTTAGATTATACAGGATGAAAAAATGTAAATTATTAAAGATTTTATATCCAAATATTATCTAGTCAAAATTGTTGTTTAAAATATGAAGAACACATATCAAATATCATGATGTAAAACATAAAAAATGTGTTAATTAATTGAAATAATAATTTCAAATGTTCTGTACAAAAATAATTATTTGATTTAAAATTTGTTTGTGGTTATTTTTTTAGTATTATTTTGCTATTCTGTAGACCTGCAGTTTACTGTAAAGTATGTAAGCCTTCTACCATTCTCCTTCCATGCTTATTACACATATATGTGTGATCCTTTTTAAACCAACACAAGCTCACTTTCAAGGTAAAGTTAATGTTCTTATTATGCACTTTATGTTAGTTTTTTAAATAAAATCCTCCATAAATAAGTAAATGCCCTTGTCCTTATGAAATCCCACTAGGAAAAAAGTTTATATTTGATGATTCACAATGTAACAGAGGCACTACTTGCTTTAGTGTGTTCATTATTAAGGGTGTATATTAATTGACGCAAGATATTCTATGGGCATATTTCCATCAACCAACCACTTAGAAAAGTTCATTTAAACATGGGTCTAGAACCACTTAGTTTCTGAGCTAAGAGGAATTTTACTGTTCAGTTAATAAGGATTTTAAAACAAGAACAATGCAAATAAACAAGACAAAAAATTAACAAGAACAAACAAAAATCCGTTCATTGCAGAACATTTCGTTAAAATTATACAAAATGGTGTCCTGCTATGAAGCATCCTCTGAGCCTGCATTCCATGCTTTGTCGTACTCTGTTCAGTACACCTGGGGTGTTACCTATTTTTTTCACATACATTTACAATACAATATCTTAAAACATCAACATCAGGCAAAGGAGATGCATAAACAATGGATCCCCATGACCAATCCATCTTTGAGGAAAACCTTTAATAACGCTGAAAACCTTTATTAACGCTAAAGTTAAATGTTTATAGACTGATGTTTATATGAACATTTCTTAATGTTTGGTCGATGGGAGTACATCCCTAATATATTTGACAGCAATGAAAATACACAAAGGATGCAGTATATTACACTTATAATACATATAAGATAAAATTTGTAAGGCCAAATAGTGTGCACCGTGTCAAAGTTTAAATGTTAAAATCTTATAAATAATATTAAAATGATGAACCTGCTGCACATAAAAATAAATTTGCACCATTTTAGGTTTTAGTAAATATAATTATTTAAAATATTCAAAAGATGGACCAGTCCAGTCTGAAACATGCAATGATGTGTATGAGCATGTATATTAAAATTGATAAACTTGCTCCTAGGCTAGATTTGTTTCCTGCTAGGAAGTAAAGGACTACATGTTCTTGTTTGTAGTTGCTGTTAGTGTGTGTGTGTGTGTGTGTGTGTGTGTGTGTGTATGTGCGCATGCATGGGTAAGAAAGGGGCAGAGGGTGGATCCTTATCATGTGTAACACTAGAGGGCAGGACAGGAGGTCCTACTCTCCCGCTTCCACGTGGACAGAACCTGGTTCTAATCTACCCACTTGAATCCGCTTCTATACCATGAAGGTTCATTGGAGTAACAGTTTACAGAACAGTCCTAAACATTTAATCTATGTCTAAACTTCGACTTCAGTTTGTTTTTGAGGAAGCAATTCGTTAATGTATTGATAAATAAATGGTTCAAACTTACTCCAAGTGTTGTTTTTTTTAGGTTTTTTTAGTAAAAATTAACATAACATCACCAACCCTGATCACAGACCAGTGAAAATGTATAGCAACAGACAGTTGATTCTAGGACATCCAACAAAGTGAAAGGTTAATAGATTCATAGGGCCAGTTTCATAGTCAAATTTAGTACGCCTCAAGTGCGGCGCTGCACTAAATACATGATGACACCTACCTAAACCAGAATGGAATGGGCCAGTTTCCTATGCGAGAACGGCCCATTCCATTCGAGTTTAGGTAGGTGTCGTCTTGTATTTAGTTCAGCGCCGCACTTGAGGCGTACTAAATTTGACTATGAAACTGGCCCATAAAGCCCAAAGAAGGATAGGGCTCAAACTAAAAAATAATTTCTTCACACACAACCACTTTAGGAGCTTCAGGGTGTATTGTGTGTCTTGTGGAATATTAGTAAATTAATTGCATTTGTTTTTCCATCCCAGGTTGCATTATGAGTGATTTTATCATGTTTTGGGGAATTTGAGAGTAGTCACCACATACACATGGCTGAACTATTTGATGATATTGGAACATTTTTTCATTGCTAATCATATTATAGATGATAAGAAGATATAGGCAATTTTTTTTGTGTGATTTGAAGATAAAATGCCTTATTGTCTAACTGTGAAAGAAGCACCGGAGGATTGTTGTGACTCTAAATTATTAGATAATTTAGTCAACATTTTAATCTTTGAACCTCTAGAAGTTGGGTGCTGTGTGATCAGTTAGTAATGTGTGTCATAGATGACAGTTCAATATTGAATGTTAAAAAAAAGATCCTATTTTCATGGCTGTGACTTGTGAACAGCAAAGATGAGATGCAACACTGGCTCATCATGCCGCAACTCCCACAACACTAGCTGTAAAGTGTTCACCAATAACATAATGCAGAATCAATGGAAGTACACGGGATATCAAGGAACAGCCATTCTTAATATAGCGGGTCTAATATGCAAGAAACGTGCATTTTGGGCACAAGGACTAAAATGTCATGCTCATCTAATCTTATTTGCTAATGATATGGTGGTTAAAGTTCGAGCCCTGGTCGGGTATACCAAGTTTTTTTCCTAAATGATGTCCAACTATTTCTTCATGCAAATATGAATACATTTCCTTTCAACCCATTCTAATGTATTCATCCTTATTCTGTTGGTGTAGTTGAATGTGTATATCCAATAAAAGTAGTAAAATAATGGAGAATTTTTTTTGAGCAAATCAAAGGGTCAAGTATTATTATTATTATTATTATTATTATTATTATTATTATTATTATTATTATTATTAGCACCGCGTCTTACTACCCGTTCGGGTTATACGCACTTACGCTAATGTGTAATGGTAGGGTGATTGTGAGATGAAATGGAGGACCTACAGTTTAACGTGGAATCCGAACCACGGTGGAGGCCTGGCATTCCCCACATTCACAAGATGTCTTGTCAGAGGTGAAGGAAGGGTTTGGTAATCATATAAATCTGTGTCGGGACAGAGGATTGAACCCTGGCCGCCAGCACAGAAGTCTGACACCTTACCCCTAGACCGCCAGCTCACCTTGCTTGCTAAACTTAAGGGTTGGTCTCTCTATATATATTAATATCTGCATTTTATTTCTAATTCTGTATGCAGCACACGAATTGATCTTATTTTATTAATACGGTCCTCGGATTACCTAAAGTTGGACAGCCCTGGTTTTAAAAATACAAGAAAATCCATGTGTTTTGCTTGTTGCCACCTATCTAATGTTAAATCTAATGTTAAACTACATTCTTAAAAATAATTTGTGATTGTGTTCATTAGTCAGGCAACAAATCTGTACAGACTTTGACAAAATAGTGACAGGGAAAATAGGACGTATTAGTGAATGTGAGGGGAAGCAGGTTAGTCTTTGAGATTAGGAAACAAAAAACCTTTCGACTAGAAACTATTTGAAAGTATAGGTTAAGATGGAGGGAGAATTGTGCTATCAGCTCTCTAACTGCTTGTAGTTTGCAAAAATATAAACAACAGCAGATTAAGAACATTCTACCTGAACAAAAGTGCATGTTATAAAATTAATATTGTGTAGAGTAAAATGATAAACTAATTACAAATGCTAAATTCGGTTTTCTAAGTTAATAATATGAATTGCAGTATATGAACAAACCAATCTGGTATATGTTTGTTTATGTTAGGAAGAGTTTTTTTTTAGAAAATACAAACATATTTATTTGAGGTAAAATTTGCTAACATTTTACTATTTTATTAGTTTTATTCTATAGGTACTTATAATATGTTTCAAGTGTAACTGCTGCAGATGACGTGACTTGACGTATGAATATTTGAAAATTGTTTTAAGTAATTTTTGTAACTGTCAAAAATATTTATTCCCATTTGAATCCGACTGTAGACAGGGTCGTTGAAAGAGCGAGTTGACTACCCAGGGCTACAGACAAGTATTTACCATATCCACAGGCTCCAAGCTAAAGTGGTTGTGTTATGTAAGAGAGCTTGAGCCCTTCAACACTGGTATTACTAGGTGCCATCAAGGTACAAGGTACATTAAAAAAACTAATTTTTAACATAGTTTTGCTAGAAAAGAGAAAAGACACAAATATCCATCTCGATTCAGTTGGTTTAGATATAGCTAGGTTCAGGTAGTAGCCGACTCACTCTACACATAATCCTCCCTCACAAAGAGCTTAATCAGACTGCCTATTACGATTACAATGGCCCTTTTTAATGATCATATTAAAAGTGAGTTGTTTAACAAATGCACATTTGGAAGTGTTTTTAACACTGAGCTTGACTCTAGCGAACGTTCATGGACTCAACCTGGCTCAAGGAGCACAGCGAGACTTCCATAAGACTGGGGATCTGGCATATACTTATCTGTGCCCAGGGCACAAACAACCCCAAACTCTTCCCCCGGCCATAGATTACCCTTTTTAATACCTATGCATCTAATTGGTATTAAAGTCATTTGATCAGTGGCAGCAGAACCTTATTTGTGTAAGGTGGAGAGGGAAATTAACCAACGGTGGTTTTGGTGGACTTGTTACCCGCCTTCCCCTAATCATAATGAGGTCCAGGGGCTTTCCCATGGAAAAATATTGACAAATGGATACTTTTAAGCTATTGGCATGGTCATGACCTTGAATTTATTCAAAAATTATTTTTATCTTGATTTTATCACAAGTTATATTACATCAGAATTATTTTTGGAATTGTGATGCCCCTAGAAAATATTTTGAACTGTCCTCATGTTATTTTTAAAATTTTAATTCAATGCCTTAAAAATATATGGAGTTGGTTTTTAATCTTATTATATTCAAAAATGAAAGGGGGGGGGGGGGGATTGAAATAAATCAAGAGGGGGTCCTATTTA
>CABEEJ010001703.1:21111-43370 GCA_901482245.1 Timema douglasi
GGTGGGGGAAATTTTTTCAAGGGGCAGTGGGCAGTGTCCCCTTTATAAAGCACTTTTTGGCTAGTATACACAATGGAAGGGGACCCAAAGCCAAGAGAAAAATAAAGCTCTTCCTCTCTAATATCAGACTTGTTTATGATTAATTACAATAAGATTGGAACGCTAATAGTGTTGTATGATGCATCTACTCACAAGGTTGGGATGGTCCTAGCCCAAATCATGGGTGATGGATTAGATCAAGAACACTATCATAAACAGAATACTAATATTCCCACATCAACAAGGAATATTTGACAGTTATTTTGGGTATCATGAAGTTCTAGCATTTTATATTAGGCGAATTATTCACTTAAGTGAATTACAATTTCTCAATCATAGTTGCCAGACATTAGTCGTTATGACACACTGCTTACTACGGTAGAGTTTAATGTTGGGAGGCTATTTCTATAACATTATTTATAGATCAGCAAAACATTACAGAAATGCAGACGAGCCAACTCCCAATGAACCCTTCCAAAATTATAAAAATATAACCCAGGGGAATTTTTATGCAAGACGAAGAAGAGTAGTTTATTGTGACAGAAATTTCTAGTGTAACAATAAAGGACCCCGTGATTTGTATAGTAAAATAATGGATTTTATAGGGTTGGCCTGAAGGACGAATTCAAACGCTCCAGTTGAGGATGCTCAGATTTCTCTGTCATAAGATGGGTCAGCTAATTAATCTTGAAAAAAGAAACTTCCCCACATACTTCTTCTATTGCTTCATTATATACATTAAGGAATGATGCTGTCAATGGGTACAGCCATTGAAGGAAGAATGGGAACCTGCCAATACTATCAAGAAAGCTAAAACAGCCTATAGGTCACAGAACAATCATAGACAGTACTACCAAACCCTTTGAACTGTTTACATATTGGCATAGAAAGTTTAGTAAAAGGTAGAGATGTGCCACTCGAATCTTCGAATCCTCGAATCCACCGAATCCTGACAAGTACTCGAGATTCGAGGATTCAGTGTTTTATTGGATTCGATGATCGAATCTTTCATCTCATAAACAAAGCATTATAATTTGAATTAAAAAATTACTTTGTTAGGCCTACTTGGAAATCACAACTTGATCCGTAATATTTATTTTGTCGGACAAAAGAGATAAACATGAATACAATCTTCTTTAAAAAAAAAATTGTTAGGTGTGGAAAATCTTAGGTGCCTAGTACCCTACCCTCCCCCTCTATGGGAAACTTGGACTCTATCGTTTCGGCACATGCTCGCTTCTAAAACTTTCACCTCCCGAACAATCTTATAAATATTTTAAATGAACACATTAAAACTCTTCAAAAACTGAAATTCAAAACTAAAATTACGCATAAACTCGAAATAAATAAAACAAACTACGGAAATAAGAACACATTACGCATGATACAAAGTCAGCCGCCATTACACACGATATAAAATCAGCCACCATGACGTATATTATGTTTACTCGCCCAATTGATGATTAAAATAAAGATACTGTTAATTCTTACTACTTAACTGGTTTTAATTATCTACAACTATGCAAAGAACTCTAATTTATTGCATACGAGCCTTAAGTTGGACATTTTGTTGGGTTTCATGAAAAATAAATACTGTCAGACAGCGATAAGCTGGGTTTTTTTTCATCCCTGCCGGCCTAAATATAGTTTATCAATTGTTTGTTTAAAATCATTTCAGATAATCTGATCACTTAGTAAGTTCTCTCAAGTTTTAAGAATCAAATAACGAATCGGTAATCTATTATTTGTTTTTAAATGGATCTTAACTTAATTTTTATTATTTTTTTAAAATATGTTATTGAAGTAATTGTAGAAATATTCAAACGTAGTCCTGCCTTATAAAGGGAGTGCACATATTGTAGTCGAAAATATGTTTGTGTTTTAAATAGAATGTATTCTCAGAAATCAATATATTGCAAGAATTGAATATATTTGTTTTCTTCACAAAAAGAGATAATGGATATATAATAAAATAATAATAAAACATACTTAGGCATTATTGAGTTCACTATTTCCAATGTATGTTTAATTGCTAAGCATGTTGTTGTAGTCTTTATTAAAAATATCCGTTTGTATTTTTATTTTTGCTATCTTAATACAATAAAATATCCTTTAATGATGATTAAAGTTGATCAAAGGATAACTAGGCCTAATCTATTTATTTCACATGTTTTTTAGAAATTTAACTCATTCTAATAACACTTTTAAAAATAACTAAAAGACACTCATATTTTGATTGATTTGGTTTCTAAACAATAATATGAGGCTAGATTGTTTAATTTGGTTGGATTTTAACCCGTATTTTGTGAGGGGTGGTTGGGGTTGGTTAAAATTGAAAGCATGATTGAAATAAATCTTAATTCACATTTAATGCCTATATTGTGTAATGTAGGTATATTTGTAGATCATTAAGATTTATAACGATTTTCTAGGGTTCGGATTTGAGATTCGAAAATAAAATGTAGATTCGGATTCGAGAAATAGTGGATTCGACCCATCTCTAGTAAAAGGGCAAAACTTTTTAATACTTGTGTAGGCTCATTAGTCATTATAAATGGCCTTAGGTTAAACACATTAAGTCCACCGTATATCATCAAGCATAATAAAGATACTGAAATACTATTTTTCTACACAAGGACAGCCATCATTACTGAAAAGAAGCAACGGCCGTAATTTTATATCAGAGGCGTCTGGCATTAATTTTTATCAAAATTTTCTCAATTCATATGGTATAACAAATGATTGACCCTTATAAATTATTTATTTATGGTATAAAAAGACAAATGAAATATGTAAATAATGATGTTGTTGTCTTTTTAACTATATGGTTGGTTAAAATCAATTTATTATAGTTTGAAATATTAATTTTTGATTATATATATTATTGATTTATTAAATAATGATAACTATTTGTGTATTATACTCTGTAAAAAAAACTAATTTAAATTACATAAATAACTCACCTGTCTTAATGTCACCCAAACCATTTCCTGTGGCATGAACTGCTGCTGGGTCTGCATCCTCCTTTCCTACCTTGATACGGTATGGGGAGCCAGGAATGTGAACACCATTGAACTTTACATGGATATTATGAATACCATTCTCCCTGGGCATGAATCGCACTGAATATGTGTCAGAGTCGATCGACTGGATAAAGCAGTCATCTTCTGTTCCAGATGGAGATACAATCTGAAGAATTTATCATTTTAAACTGAATAATGCAGTGCAATTATGATTATTAAGGCAAAAAGTCAAAATTAAAATTCATAATATTTCCCTGCAGTAACAAATTTGAATAGAACTATTTATTGGCTCCTTTCGTTGTATAAAAAAAAAATCTTAATAATCTGTAAACATTATTGGAGTATTAAATAATTCTATATTATGCATTTTGACACAGAGTAAAAATTAATATAATGTACAAATGCATAACAAAATTAATTTACCAATTTTGAATACAAAAGGTACAAATTCTAGATAGATTTTTGTATTGTTTTACAAAATATTATTTAAACTATTGCATTGAAAGCTGATAAATAGATATGATATATTACTGAAATGGATATACCACTTATTCTATTTTGATAAATTTAACTTTTTTATATGATTATGTACAACTTGATAAACCAATTAGGCCCTAAAATTTATTAGCTAGTTTAACAACTTTTCAAACAATATAATTATCAAATTTAATTTGTCAACTCTTTTAATGAATGCTTTAAAAATTTGAGTGTCTAGTTAAATAAATTATGGGCATTCTTCTTAATGTTTAATATCTAGAATAAAATAGTTCTACATTTAACAATAATAAAAATTTTAATAGCATAACTGAAATTTTAAGTCTTTATTTTTTATTTTATGCATGTTGAAAATTACACCAAATTATCATTTTAAAGAATCTCAAAATAAAACATTCTCAAATTAATACCAAGTTATATTAAATTTTATGTTAATTTTAATATTTACATGGTTAAAGAGAATACAAAATTTTTACCTTAGCATCCAATTCACCTTTGGCACCATTTTTTCTCACTAGGAAAGCAGCAGGCTTATCAGCTTGAACACCTGAATCTGGAAACTGGAAGACTTCTAGCTTGTGAGCATCACCCATAGCAGGAGAAATGAAGAGCTTGTATGGGGAGTCTGGAATATGTTGATCATTGAACTTTATCCCAACACGGTATTCACCTGAAATATGACCAATAAAAGAAACACATTTTTATAAAGCATTTCTGGAAATTATGAAGTTCATTCCAACATGGTATTCACCTAAAAAAAAACAACACCCAACACAGTTTTATCAAGCATTTCTGGACATTTGTTGCTAGAGAATTGATGGACATGAAAGAATCTTGTATGCATTTCACACATGAAACTACTAAAATAAGACTCAAAAATGATGCGGGTAAAACCTAAATTACCAACCAGTAGCTCGCGCATCACTGCTAATGTATTTCAATGGTGGTCCGTTCACAAGGCTATTGTTTGCTAACTGGTTTAAAACACATCCATGATTAGTTACTGGAAACGCATTATGTTATTCGCCGGGCTACCTAAGTTACAAACACAATCATCATTCTGAACAATTCAATGAATCTCATATCAGCAATTCCTTTGCTGCAACAAATAGTTTTTAGTTTCCAATGTATGTATGAATCCAAAATAATATTTGGTTAGGTCTATATTATGTGTAATAATAACAATCGACAACCAGTAAATAATAACAATAATAATAAAGTTGTCAATACAGCTATTGATCTATACTAATATTATAAAAAGGAAAGATTTGATTTTTTGTTTGTAATGGATAAACTCAAAAACTACTGGACTGAGTTTAAAAATTCTTTCACCAATATAAAGCTACATTATCAGCGAGTAACATAGGCTATATTTTATTTTGAAAATTTAATTTTTTCCTCTTAAAAATGTCGATAGTCACTCATATTTTATGGTAGAGTCTATGATGATTCTTCAATATGTGTGTTGAAAATAATAATGCCGGGGGGGANGGGGGGGGAAGGGTCTAGTAGTTTATAAAACTTTACTAGACGAATTTTGGCATGTTGCCAGCAAATACCTAGTTATACATTTAAAATTGAGAAATGTGAAAGATAATAGCAAAAAGCTAAGTGGCATTTTCTAACTTTTATCAGGAGAAAGTTGATACTATTTTAAAAGTGAAGGTTGCAATGTTAAAAAAAAACCATTGTTATCTTTAGTCACAAAAGTTAATTAATCAAATTGATTGTTAAATAACAAGCTAACTAAAGAGATAAATAAAGATACATAAAAAAGTTAATTTAGGTTAAATTTATAAGTAGAAGGTATCTAACTTGTAATTGGATTTATTTACTTTATTATTTAAAGTCCACCCAAACATAATGTCCAAACATTAAATCCTGGAATGCATATTATAATTTTAAGCCCATAATATTATTGTGATGTTGAGAAGAGGTGTGTGTGTGTGTGTGTGTATATATATATATCATTTTACATTATATACCTTACTTATTTATACATTAGTAGAAATAACCAAAAATATTGGACTGCATGATAATACGGGCTTGCACCATGGAGTTTTTTTCTAGATGTAGATATGAGTACAAAAGTAACAGTTGTCCTTGAAACAAAGTGGTAAAGGGGGCTCCAGCCAGCTTAAGTCATATTGGATAATGTTTTGATACTAGCTTGAACAAAATGATTGTTTTTGTCTATTGGTTTGTTCTCTTACCCAAATATTAACATTTATGGAACTGAGATTATGTGCTTAGATCTTTCTTATGTACACCATCTTTCTTTATATCTACATTAGTTAAGGGAGTGTGGGAAGCCATATGGAAATAACTACCACAGTACCTACATATTTAAGGGAGTCAAACCCTGACATCCCTGTCACTGGAAAACCAGACCATATTACATACCTTAGTGCCCACCAAAGAGAGTTGCTTGGGGTTAAGTGGATTATTATAGGTTAAGTTAATTGGTAGGCCATAGAATATTAATAACTAATTTTTAGAAGTGTAGAGAAAAATTGAAAATAAATTAAATCTTAGAAATAAATAAATTTTATAATGCTCTATTAAATGATGATTTCTATTATATTTGAAATGGCTTGGTTATGAAATGAGGTGTTTACTCTTTCACTTCTTGGGTTCTTGGACAGAGCTCTTTGGCAGGAAGGCCAACATTCACTACTTATAGAATCTTGAAACTGATGGCAAAGAGTGCCCAAAATAACTCCACCCACCTAGCATGACACATAAATATATATATACACACACGTCAGGAACTTACATCACGCTAAAACATTTTTTCTATCCTTCACCTACATTATATTTTCAAACTACATTTAAAAGAAAAAGTCAATGGAAAAATAGCAATAAGAGAATAACAAAATAATATCTTTTATATTAAAATATTATTTGACAAACTAACTCTCTTATTTAAAATAAAACCAGTTAGCTTTGAAGAATAATGAAAAAATATATGTCAGTTTGCTAAACAGTAAAATGTCATGAAAACATGACATATCTGTGTATACAAATCTTAAGTCAATTCACGTACCAGTTAAATTTCACATAACAATAGCAAAGATTTAGTTGTTTTAACCATTTCAACTAAAAAGGA
Organism: Timema douglasi; assembly: GCA_901482245.1. Taxonomy (NCBI): domain Eukaryota; kingdom Metazoa; phylum Arthropoda; class Insecta; order Phasmatodea; family Timematidae; genus Timema; species Timema douglasi. The sequence goes on from CABEEJ010001703.1 coordinate 27,778, forward strand.
AATTAATATAGTATAATTTATTAAATATAGCTCTTTAGGGAAAACCTCTATTCCCTTTTGAGGTAAATTTTGCTGTACATAGAAGAAGGTCCATAATATGAATATTCCTTTTAAATGTTCCATTTTTGTTATTTTTTAATTTTTTTTAGGTGGGTGCATTGCCCATTTCATCTTCAGTACTGACAATTTTCGAAAGAATAAAACATAGATTTAGCTGTAACTATCGATTTTCTTCAAGAGACAAAAATTTAAAGTGTGAACTGTGTTGTTCTTTTTATTTAAAAAAATCTTATGGTGTTTGATCTTTTTATTTGTTTCTTTCTCTTTCCTGTAAATTATTCCATTAATAATATAGTTAAATTTATTAAAATTAGAGAGGGGTTCTTAGAAATTCAGTTCTTAGTTACGTAAGACAAGATTAAAAAAATTAATCAATAGCAAACACACACAATGAAACGAATATAGTTGACCTAAACATTTTTTATTTTTTTATTTTCAATTTACAAATATTTCTAAACTGTAGTCTATTGGCCTACCAGATAAAAACTTTTGGAATTAATGTATATGTTATAACAAGACTTAAACTACAATGAAGCACATAGGTGTTGCTAGCTTTTAATTATTTGGGAGGAGGAAGAACCATCCCATTAGCACTTTAAATTAAATAATGAAAATAATTTGGTGCCAAATGAACAACATGAATGATAGTAGAAAAAAAGTTTTATAAGTCATATAAATAAGATACCTAAACCATTTAATTAGACCATAATTAATTGTTTCTTTGGCGGCGCTAAGTGTGTACCAGTCAAACACATCTTAGGATGGACGGGGTTGGGGGGCGGGGTGGGGGGGTGGGGGGCTCCCAATTAATGACGTGAGAGATGGGAGTACTTCACAAATACAAAACTCCCATAAAAATATATATAATAAATTTATAATGGCTTCAGATTAATGTGATTAAATGGAATTCAAAACCAGTATCAGAGAAATGAGTTCAATTAGCACCAGAAATATTAAGATTTAGGAATTAACTAGTCACTTATTAAAATATAAGATATTTTGTGAACAGACATTTTTAGCATGTGGTTTATATGCAGTGTAATGTAGAAAGTATTCATAAAAAAAAAATTAATATTCCAACCTGTGTGTTAGCAACTTTAAACATAAAACACAAACAAAGTTTCAAATATGAAATTTAATTAAAGATTAATTTATTCTTCTATGTGATACAATTTTGCAAGAAAAACTAAAGTAAGATTCACAATATATTTATATATTTAAAGTAAGGTTTTACTAGCCAATCTCTTGTTCAAGTACGAATGTACATACTCAATTAACTAAGGTGTGCCTAAAATTTTGAGTGTTGTATTTATATGCACAATATTCATAAAAAAAAAAATCTTGCCAGGAAATGAACCTTGGACACAGACAAGGTATACCAAACTCACAGCCTCTATGTTAAAATGGCCGTGCTCCTTGGGAGGGCTTGAGGGCTTCAGCACGGGGATCTCTACACACCATCAAGGGGCGTTTGAAAACATTCCTTTTAAACATGGTTTCACTAGAGAGATGACACAAATATCCTTCAGCCCACTTTCACAAAGCTAGGTTTAGATAGTCACCCGACCCCTTCTTCACATATTCCTACCTCACAAAGAGTTTATTCAAACTTAGCATTATGATTACAATGGTCCCTTTATGACGAACATGTTAAAAGTGAGTTGTTTAAAAAATGCACATTCGGAAGTGCTTTTATCACTGAGCATTGACGAACCACAGTGTTGATGGACTCAACCTGGCTCAAGGAGTGCAGCAACATTTATGTAAGGCTGAGGGTCTGGTGGAAGTCTTGTATTTGACTTCGGATCACAGATAATTTTAAGCAAGAGAAAAAAATATATCACAATTACTTCTTTATATGGCAAAAATATAAAGATTAAATATAAATTTAGAATAAAATTTAAATGAATCCGTTTCATGGCCAACATTTTCAAATGTGTTGGATTAGTGAATTTCATGGTTCTAAGTATAGTAGCACTTGTGTTTGCTCTAAGTACATCAACATATATATATTTTATCACTGCCCATGATTCATGAAATGGCAACTATAATTTCTAATGTCTTCAAATATGTAAATTATATAAAAAATATTTAAGATTATTATTATTATTATCATCACTCCAAATAAATGTAGGTACCTAAATAAATAGAAAGACACAGTGCGCAAAAAAAAAAATGCTGTTCCAAGCAACTTGGCTGTGTGTTCTTTGTGGCGATAGTTGAATTCAGAGCCCACCGTGTGTACTTTGTTGGATGTATTACATACTGATATATATATATATATATATATATTTTTTTTTGCAATACCTTCCTCACCTTATCAGATGAACAATAATATTCTTTAATTGCGTAAAGAGAGGGAGCAACATGATGTTAAAGTGTGACATTATTTAACTTTCCCCTGTAAATCTTTTGAACACTAATCTACTACAGTTAAACAAGATTAAAACAGTACCATTCATTAACCCTAAAGCGTAGCACGCTTGCCTTGCATAATTCTACTATGGCAGCTTATAAGATAGGGCCTTTGTGTAACACATCAAAGTAAGCTTGCTATCTTTCGCACTGTACATATATTAAGAATGCCTGGGGATAATGGGGTTTTCTAGAACAAATATGGTAGAATTTGTAATATTAAAGTCCTAATGAAGAAACTGATACTCAATAATTAAGTATTCAATTTTAATGGCAGATTATTATTATTATTATTAGCACCGCGTCTTACTACCCGTTCAAGTTGTACGCACTTACGCTAATGTGTAATGGTAGGGTGATTGTGAGATGAAATGGAGGACCTACAGTTTAACGTGGGATCCGAAACCACGGTGGAGGCCTGGCATTCCACACATTTGCAAGTTGTGATTAATATACGTCTTGTCAGAGGTGAAGGAAGGGTTTGGTAATCAGATAAATCTGTGCCGGGACCGAGGATCGAACCCCGAACCTCCAACAAATAACCTTACCCTTACACCTTACCCCTTGACCGCCAGGTCACCATTTAGTGGCAGATAGTTTACTAAATATTGTGTGATGAATAATAATTGGTAGGGGTGATACTCATTTAATAAAAGAAATGGAGCTATTTAAACAAAAAAAAAAAGTTTACTCAAGATCTCTCTATACTTTAAAAAGCAATTTTAAACCAACTATGGCTTTTATTATTTACATCACATCTCACTATCTGTTCAGGTTATACTGGTACAAAGAAAAATGTACATACATAATTTCCTGATCTATGTTTCCATAAAAAGCAATGAAAAATTGGTCAGCATACCTTGTGGATGAAGTGGGTAGTCATCCCCTGTTTCATTTTTATTTCCCAGTTGAATTTCTTGACACACCTTATAAGTTTTAAAAGGTTGAGGTTTATTATATTCTCCCATGACTTAAGTCAGCTGGTATATGCGCTGAGCAATCCACCATCAACAACTGCACTACTATAGGCTTGAGTTGCAATTTCAGGCTACACTACACTCCATGTCCTACAAGCAATTTTCACACACTCCAAACATTTCCAGAGGAACCTTCCTCTCCCTAACCCCCTTCCATGATCCCACCAACCTCCACTTGCAAATATAGAAGCTACACAAATTATTCTTGGCAACACCATCTGGTTTAGACAATATTGCGTATGCTAAAAGAGCGTAGGATTTTTTTTTATGGCATTGCGCCAGAACTAGTGTAAAAAGTATATCTTCAGGAATGATTATCCAATTTTTTCCTCGTTCTTATACTTTCTTTTTATTTAATATTCCTCAGTATGTAGATATGTGGATATTTTTAGTGCCAGTTAAAGATAGACATTAGTGCCTTGCCAGACTAAGGAGCCAAAAACTAACACCCAACAGTTGCCGTCATAAAACACATTTTCAGTTAACACAATCAACCGAGTCTGTCACCTGAGCCATGTTTGGAAGTCGTAAACAAAAATAACATGTATGGAAAAGACTACATTTTTAATAAGAAATTCTGTGTAATATTCTATTATTTTCTCTATGTTTGTTTCAATTAAATTCATATTCATGTGTGTGTGTGTGTAAGACCTAGTTAGTAAATAAAAGTACATCCACTTATATCTTGAAATTATTTCTCCAATTCATTTGGAATATTTATAGCTCATTGGAGATAGAAACCAATTCATGTGTTTTTAATTGCTTTACACATACATTTTTATTTTTATTCATGTGTACAAGTTTTAAAAAAATGTGTGTATTGTGATGTGACATGTTCAGTGTTTTACTGTTTGTGTGCAGAATACAGATATACCCTTGCAAATATACACACTCCCAGATATACATTTTAAACTAAATCATTGGAGTCATTTTCAAAATATTTTGAATTTTATAAAATCACCTATCAATAGACGGCTCCTTAATAAATTTGTACCCAAAACTAAGTTAGTAGTGTTATTTGGGAATTCAAATACTTCCTAGATATCTATTAGAAACAAAATTGTTAGTTCCATTTTAGAAAATTTAGAATTTCCCCCCTCACTCCCCCACCAAAAAAAAAACAACTCATCAGTAAACTTATCTTAATTTGAGGATTAGGGTCGAAATAAAAAAAAAGTCTTGATGTTTTGTCCTCTAACATTTAGATATACAATTTGAACAAAATTCATAACAATGTTTCAGATCTGTGGCCGGGAAAGGACAGAGAGAATTTTAAAATCCACTTTTTGAGGTTTTGACACAAATAAAACATAGATTCAACATATTCTCGAGGCAAAATCTTTTTCCATTTTATTCTCCTCTCACCTCCTTAATCCCTGCATCCTAAAATCAATAATTTCATTTATGATTTAAAAAAAAAGTCAAATATTTACTTTTGTATTTAATAAAAGAATTGGATGATTTTTGAACTATATGCAATAACTGTATTAGGAGAGAAAGGGGGGGTGAGGGGTTTGTCCAAATTTGATCTATTACTGTGGTTTACCATCCTCTACCTACACTAACTTTTTCCATTTATTTGGGGTATTTAACACAAACTTACTGAACCAAGTGATATTATCAGCACATGACATATAAACTTACTTAAATCTGGAACAGACACAACATCCATCCCCTGGCCTTTAAGTCATCACTGTGAAAGAGTAAGCCCATATTTCAACAATGATTCATTTTTTAGCCATGCCAAGACACCTAATTTTGAAACGTACGAGTAGCGATTCGTTAGCATATTTTTATCATCGAGCAAACCCCTAAATTTTGAAACTCCTGCGCTGTGAAAACTGACGTCATACGATCAAATAGCGAGCGGATTCTACCCGCCAGCCTCAAACAGTGCGAGACATGGCTGTCAAGTAGAGCATAATATAACAAAATGGAAGACATCCCCCGCTTCAGTTGCAACCTTCTGAGAGTGATTTTGTTGAAATAAGCCTACCATTAAACAAAATAGGTTTACAAAAGCAAAAATATGATTGATTTGTACACTTTATTAAATCCTTCAATAAAAATATTTGTTTGGGTGAAAATTTAATGATATATTTTAATTTTTTCAAATTTATTCAAGCATCAATTTGGCTGAGTTAGTAGAGTGACATTTTCATAATATAGAGTTCACATGTTCAAATCCTGTTATCCCCAATTTTGTTTTGATCTATCAGACTTTAAACTTTAATTTTAAATGATTGTATTAGTAAGCATTTAATTTGTTATAAATATTTATTCTAAAGCAGGCCCCTATACAAGGTAATTAGGTCAACATAGACTACCATAATATTCTTCTTAGAAAATAATTTAACAAGGTATTACATTAAAAAAACAGTACATTAATTTTGAAATTTTGTATGTTGATGATTATTTAAAAATATTGGCTAAGCAAGCTAATTATTATTCACATAGTAAAAAATCTTTAGTCAATATTTATGTTTTAAAAATAGATGCAAAAATAAAATAATATTTTACTTCATTCTAATTATTAACAAGCGATTTAAATTCCGACAAAAAATTAAAATATTATAATCAAGGTGGGATCAATCTCGTGAACTTTCGAGTTTCAGACAAGCACACTACCAAGTGAGCTAAAGTGGATATTGAGTACAAGAACGGTTTAACTTCTACTCTTATAACCTGAGAAAATTTTGAGACAACAAACTTAGATGCAAACAAACGGAAGAAGATTTTATAATAAAACAAAACAAATTGTTTTACATGATTCACTCAATACAATAAGTGTTTACTTTCAGTTATCTATCTTGTATAATGGCGTGTTGTGGCATGCCATCGTCTCAATCATTTGGCACATCATGGTTTTACAGTGTTGTCAGATTGAAAACTCAGTCGCAAGCGAAACAACACTACACCGACTTGCACGACAGTAGAAACCTTTAAAAAAAAGTTCTGTTTTGGTACAGCCTGCGATTTGCGAGTTCATTAATTGTGAATTTGCTCGCTAGCGAGTACTTTCGCAAGTTTCAAAATTAGGGGTCCAAGAATAAAACTCTGACCCTTTGCTCAGTAGACAGACATGCTACCGACTGAGCTAAAGCGATGGACTACCTGAACTACTGCTGGTGCACTTATTCTAAAACTAAGCTCTTCATCCTTGAACCTTTGGTTAGGCCGTTAAATATCTTGGTGTAAATATGGCGGATCAGTAAGTACCATTAAAAAATGACAGACTGACCCTTTATATAAAGTATAGTTGCATCATAGCTATCTTCTTGCCAAACAAATTAAAATTTATAGAATTCCTAATGTGAATATACATTTTTTCATGAAATATATTTCTATCAGAAAGATATTTATATATTTGATGGCATGCAGGTACAGGCTTTATCACCACCCTACACTAAGCAAATAAAACTCTATTGTGATTTATTACTCTCACTATTGGACTAATTTGTTTATATGGCCCTAATTTGAGCATTTAAATTTGTTTTGGTACTTATTTAACTCAATGGAGTAGACACATGGAACTGTTTCATATGATAAGAAAGAGTACAAATGACTGACTTACGGAACTGTTCAGTTCACTTAAAAGAATATTTTTCTTTTTTCTCACATGCTCTGAAATGTATTGTTTCATAACAGTTTATTTTATAGCATGATCTGACATCAAGTAGGCCATGAAATTCTCATTTTTATACAGAGCTTGTTTATTGTTTGCTTTGTTTATAGTGTGGTTATATCTGGATTTAATCTAAACAAAATGGGACCATAATCGTGGGAAAAGTGTTTTGCTAACTAAATAAATTGAAAATTTACTAGTAATTAGTGATCCAGAAATTGAATGACATTGAAATGCAGTCAGCTAAAAATAGAAGGCTTCGAGGTAGTGGTAAAAAAGAATGTAATCAAACCTAAATGCTATCATAAATAAAGGAATGCTAGCTGTTGATAGGCAAGATTAAGTACTGGCCTCCTTCCCAACTATGCGTAAAAAAAATATATGAAAGAATACAGAAAAATATTCGTAAAAAAATGAAAGAATACAGAAAAATATTCTTTTATCTAATGAACATGGTTATGTTGAATTGTTATGTAGTTTTAAAGAAAGTGAACCAGGTGAAAATTCATTTTACTTAGATTTTAGACTGGATTTTGAAGAATTACTCCTGAATGTTAAGACACCTGGACCACCTCCTTACTCAGATGATCCTTTGAGGTTTCAATCTGAGAGCTGGGCTCACTTTACCATGCAAATCCTTCCAACTACGGCTAAATAATTTCCATCAAGACCATGCAAGGTTTGTAAGGCCCATAAGAAGATATCAGAGGTCAGGTGGTTTTGCAAGAAGTGCCAGGGGCTTATTCATCTTGAGGTATATTTTGAGGCTTATCATACCCTAATGAATTATTAAAGTGGTTTTGTATCAGTATGAAACTTTTAAAAAATAATTTAATTAAACTCAGAAAAAAAAAATAGTTTCAAATAAAAGTAAAAACCAGAAAAAAAATATTTTGAAATGCTGGAAAAATAGCCTATTTTACATGCATTTAATCCCTGCCACTGTGTACAGTTATGTGAGAAAATATTACAATCTTAGTGGTAGATATGTGTTTTGGAAAATAATCAGCATTATACAAAGTTTTAAACCTAATTTTCAATAACTAAATCCAAAAAAAGTTAGAACAAAATTCAACACATAAATTTCTCCCACAAAAAAAAAAGTATATATATTAAGCAGAAAAATAAGCTAGTAGTACAAACTAAACACACCACGAATAAAAATCTAGATCACAAATACATGTATAATAGAGTTAATAAATGAAGCCCCGGTGAAAACTTTTTTTTTTCAATCTCAAAAATTATTATTATTTTTTGTTTGTCTTTTTTTAGAGTTGAGAGATATAAAACTTGAGTTTTGATGTCCCCTAACTTTTCTAGGCTTTTCATGACAACAAGTAGTGCGGACCTATCCTCAAGATGTTTCTAATTTATTCCATTGCGAGATCGGGAGTTCACATGACACTCTCTTGAAACTTTTTCTATTGAGCTATTATTGAAAAAAAAAAGTTATGGATTTAGATATTTTCATTTGGATATATCTCACTGCAGTTCCACCTATCGGAATTGTCAATATCGCAACAAATAGTTCGAAAGTATTTGTTGTTGAACAAAATGTAAAATGGCTGAAGCATGGATGGACTATTTGATAGTAAGAGAACTCGAAAAATTCAAAAATGAATTTAATAGAATGCCATGTATATTTTATGAACGTGAAGATGGTGTTGAGCTGAGTGATGAGAAATTTATTAAATTGTTCAGGCTTAATAAAAAGTGTTATTCAAATAGAAAAGCATCCCATCCATATGCTGTTTGTTACTTAATTTAGGCTTTTTAGGTACCTATTAGAGTTAATAAGATAGGTCATACATGATGTAATAAGTTATACTAGTAATAGCCTTTTATTTAAACATTTAGCGAATCAAAAAAACATATATATGGTACATACATCAAGTATAATCTGCTTTTACCCTTTGCTTATTTTATTTTTATCCATCTTAATTAGACTTAATCGAGCTAAACTTAACCAACAAAAAATAAAACCGAGATGGTAAAGACAAATTTTTGATATTCTATTGTTTAAATGGCTGAAGGGTGGGTTCACACAGCTATAAAGTAAATCTCTAATCACAGTTTTAGACACCAGAAGTTAAGAATTTTTCGCTTAATACGAAATTAGAAGACTCAACACAAATTGAGAGTTTTTAAACTCAAGAATAGCTACTTTAAGGATATGAAATTATGAGTTTGAGTTGAGCAAGGCAAGATTTGCCGTAGGGAGATTAACTCAAAACATCTCCGGGATAGGCCCGTTGTATTCATTTTCCTAGTGTTTTATATGTAGAGCTATTAATAAATTATGTAATTATTTTCATGATTTTATTTTAAAGTCTTACCATAAAAATCATTAGACAAATATGTCAGTGCTATTTACAAAATAAAATGAATTTTAGATAAAACTAATAGTTTACATTGGGGTAAGTTAATCTTCTTCATAATTAGAATACTATTGTACATTTATTTGAAAATTTCAGTGACTGTGAAATTTCCATGAAAATTCCCCTCCCCCATTTTTGTTCATGTCACATTTAGGCCCCTCCTCCCTGGCTTTATCAGGCTCTTTCTGATTTACAGGTCTGTATCAACTCTTGATTTACTAAACCTTCCTTCCAACCATTATTCTCCCATAACTACTCTACCACATTGAACTAAACCCGATATTCTGCAAGATTTGCCTTCTAAACAAGCAACACACATTGAGAGATATCAAGGTTAAAATTCTTTAAGTTAGCAGTGCTAACAAGCCCCAGATCTTAAACAATTAAAGAATATGGGAATCCTCAAAATTTCTTGGAATTTCATTGTCATTTTATTTTGTTTGTAGTGATAACCATAAAGATTCACATGTTTATTTAAATAAAAAACAAAACTAAGCCGCACTAATTTTCATGTGAGGCTGAACCACAAAGTCATAATAATGCCCCTGATGAGAAGGCTAGCAAATTAGCAAATTGGTAAACTGCTTATTAATTAGTATAAAATATATTAAATTCCAGAAGAATTTTTATGAGGTTTTAAACATCTTCGTCCCTTAAGATAGTGAAATGAAGAGGGTGGAGTGTTGTAAAAAAAAAAGTCAGAAAAAATTACACAGTTATTAAATACTATAACATTTCTTAAAGAAAGGTTCTTTAGTTGGATTATTGCTGGATCAAAGTCTTTGATAAAGTCCTAAAAGTTTATATTAGAATTAATATTTCTCTCAGTTACGTCTACAATACAATAAAAGAAAAAATCTGAAATGCATATGCTGCACTTAATTGTGGTACCCCTTTCTCTGGTGTTTCATCAACTAATCATTTCTTTTTAAACGTCGAGCCTTTACATGATTTGTAATCAAAATTTAAAGCTAAGATCTTTGTCAATTTTCAAAATCTTCATTTTGGTTTTTGTCTTAAACATAACAAAATCCAGATGGGCATAATATAATTTAGCAGTTGTGCTCCAATTAATTCCAGGTTATTGAAGTTCTTTCTTATTATAACAATGTTTTTCATAATTTACCCCATATAACTGTCATGAATGCCATTTATAAGCTATTCGGATTATTTTTTTAGCAAATACAAAGGTTGTGTAAAACAATAATTGTAGAGTGCTTAATCAAGTAACTGCAGCTTTTTGCGGACGTGGTTTCTTCAGAAGTAGAGCTGGGCTCATGAATAGCACCAGTGAAATCTTCTGAATGACAAAGGAAACTGCTAAACTGGTGTGTGACATAAATATATTTCAGCAATGGTCTTTAAATTTTACTCAAAGACTTTATATTTTTTATTTTGACATTACCAGTTTCATGTTTTCACTTATATTCATGCATTTTAGGTTAGGTCAAGCTCAGTGAACACAATAAATTATAAGGACAAAGTATGAAAATGTAACTCACCAGTGTTTATTGAAAAGGCTTTAAAATGTGGCACACTTATTAACTATTTACTACCACTACGATACCAGTTTTTAACAAAGATATACTCGCTTCACTTTCTTCATTGTTTGGTCACTAATCACAAATAAAATGTAAGGGATTGTCTCTAGCAGCTTCAATTCAATGTGCATGCAATCTTCTAGAAAGTGAGAGGGACAGAAGTAATACCAATTCCGTCATTTGAGGTGGTTAATCATTTAAAATAATTGAAGCTTGAATAATTTATTTTAGCACCATGTCTTATTACCTATTCGGGTTATAAGCTTATGTACTAATAACGCTAGTTGGTTAGGGAAGAGTAAGGTTGAATTTGGAGGAAGTGTACCCACATTTATGTGGAAATAAATATAAAGTAGGTTTAGGGAAAACCACCATTTTTACACCCAACCGGGATTGAACCACAATCTTCCCGTCATCGGCAGTCTAGTCTATTGTGAGAGTAGCACCTTAGAACATGTGGCCATTGAAGCAGGTTTATTTAATTTATATGTTTACCAGTCAAAGGGTTAAAACTGAATACACATTTCCCCTTTTATAGAAAATTTTGTAATTACATTTACTCAGGCCCATGAGCCCCGAAATCCAGCACTATATGTTAATAAAAGTGCTACTCCATGAGGTCAAACAGCCCAGGTCATTCACAGTGAGCACTTAATACCCTTGACACAGTGTGGCGTATTAACTAGATTTAGTTTTCAAGGACATTTGAAATAATGTTTTCAGTCAGCAATACACCCTAGATATGCACAGGTTTCATAAAAAAAACTTATCTGAGTATGTATCTCTTAATAAATATAAAAATTAGAGTAAATATAATCCTGTACATTTCTGTGAGTTTCATGTGTTTATGCTATAATGTGGCAATTAAAAGTTAAAAGTCTGTCTTGCCCCAAAAATATCAAGTAACTTAGGAAAATAATATAAAGTGAACCTGGCATAGCTGCATAGTGCTGTTTTCTGTTAGAGTGGAACTAGGGAAACATTTTAAAAATATTAACGAAATTCAATGACCCAATGAAAAACTATTTCATTGATCCTAATTTCAGTGTTACTAATTATTGAATAATACGGAAAAGCATATTTTGGTACAATTTTCTGTGTAATCATATAAATAATAACCTAATTGCCTTGAGATGGGCTTTTAAATAGTTGAAACATGCAAATACAAATAATATAAGACTATGCAGGATAGGTCTATCTCCATTTCATTAATCTCTATGGCTGTATATCCTGCTGAAAAAGATGAGTGTAGACTTAGGGCCAGTTTCATAGTCAAATTTAGTACGCCTCAAGTGCGGCGCTACACTAAGTTCATGACGACACCTACCTCAACTCGAATGGAATGGGCCGTTCTCTCATAGGAAACTGGCCCATTCCATTCTGGTTTAGGTAGGTGTCGTCTTGTACTTAGTGTAGCGCCGCACTTGAGGCGTACTAAATTTGACTATGAAACTGGGCCATAGTGTTGATGCAGCCACTAAGACAGAGGGAATACCTTTGGCATATGCCAGAACCCAGTATTTCTATGAATGTAAGCTGGATGTGTCAAGACAGTCTGTAGCATGTGCACTTTATAATTCTAGTCTAAGTATAAGTATTACTATTTGTAAAGTTTTCTCAAGTCCCTAAGTAATCCAATGGCAGAAGACATGATTGTAGAAGAGTTAATGGATAATGATGGTGTCATAATTTCCAACTTATCAGATAGTTTATTCACACCTTTAAGAAGAGCTATGGGAAAAAATAAATGATAAAAATGTTTAAAATATCTACCCTATTATTTAATGTTATGAATAGTTCTGATAGAGTGATTCTAGTCAAGGTTATTACTCTTATGTTAAGGAAGTCAACCAGCTGATTTTCCTATTTAGACAGGTGACTATTTCCAGGATACCATTTTCATACCTCTGATAACCTAACACTTTGTGGGTTTGATTTATACCATGTTGACGCTGTCGAGGATGATCGCACAAGGTGGAGTGGACTGTTTTCATATTTTGATTAACAGGTCTATTTCTTGCTCTTTCACTTTCTCTTTTTCGTGCTCTATAAGATCTTGGAAATAAATTACTAAGTTGAATATTTTGTGTGATTAGAAATATCAAAGTATGTTTTAATTGACTCATTTTAGTATATGTTGGTAGTGATGAGCTATTAACTATTTTGTTGGCCTTAAAGCAGTCAACATTTTCTTTGTATTTTTATGTTAGTATAAAAATTGAAACTACTGGGTGGAATTCTTTTCTTAAAACCATTAAAAATGACTTGAATTTAGAAAAAATTCGCTAAGATTTATTTATGATATTTTATTGTGTCATAATTTGTTGGAGACCAGTTAAGGCTTTATTGCCAGGAAATTGTGCTCCAGAAAGGCGTATCAAGAAATGACTTGTTTTCTTTCATTATAATTTGAGCTTACCTATTAACTCTGTGTGTTTGTGAATTACTTTGTGATTTATTGTAAACAAAATATCTAGCTGCCTTTTCAATGCTTGAAACAATGAGCTTTATCTAATGACTTATGTGTCAGGTCTAACTAAGTGCTTTGACCTTATTTTCAACAAGAAACTCCTGGGATTCTTGCACATAAGATGTTGAGCAGTTACTCTTAGGTGGCAATAGGAAAATCTTACTGGTAACATCCAAGCTTAACTTTGGCAATCATGAATATATACAGCTATAGAATCATCCTGGGTATTTGCACTATTCACATAAACAATGGTAATTTTATATCCAGAAACAGTTGAAACACTTCTTGATAGAAGAACTTACCTCATATTGCAGAACAAAAGGTATAATATTTTCTTCAGTCTACCCTACGATACCTTTTTATAACAAAGAGACTTCATACTTGACTTTTGTCCTATAACTGGTAAGTACTTAAATTTATCAGTTGATGGACTTAAAAAATATATGTAATACCTCTCTCTAGTTAAGCAAATATTTTTAGACTCTAAAGACAAATGATTTACCTAAGTTTAGTGTCGAATAATAAAAAGAATCCTCTTTGATACAAAGTGAGTTATTAGTTTCACTAGAAAGTTGTTTCTATATCCTGTTTAAAGCTCTAAGTGAAATCATAAACCTGAAAATATACTTCACCATCAACATACATGAGTAGGTAGATTAAAAAAACTATGAGAAGTTTCCAAACCAAATACATATAAAATTATAATCTACCACTTCTCAAAATAATCTCTAAGGGCCAGTTTCATAGTCATATTTAGTACGCCTCAAGTATGGCGCTATACTAAATACAAGATGACCCCTACCTGAATATGAATGGAATGGGCCAGTTTCATATGTAAAACTGGCCCATTCCCTTTTGGTCAAGGTAGGGGTCATCCTGTATTTAGTATCGACTCGCACTTTAGGCATGCTAAGTCTGAATATGAAACTGACCCTTAGACTTACTTTACAAAATTAAAATGTTCTTTTATTCTGTAGAGCTTTTTCCAACTGATCATAACATTCAAATAATTAAAGGCGGTAAGATTAATTAGATTTAATGAATACAGAGTTTTCTTTTTGGACCACTTCTGATAGTTATTTTGGTAGTAAATACTTGACAGTGATACAAACCTTTGATCATTGGCCTTACATACCAATAGATCTTTTGGTTTAACTAATCAGTCTAACCCATGCTAATTTGTCATTAGAATATTTACTCCCTAACAGTAGTCTTGATCAAAGTAGTAACTTCCATTGAGTAACAGTAATGATTAGTATATATATATTTTTTTTTAAAGTGAAATGTATCTTATACTATCTGTGTGGACTCTTCACATATTTTTAGTAATGAAATAGGGATGGAGAAGGTAAAATAGAGGAAATTTAACCTTATTTTCATATAAGTAGAGTGAAAAGACCTTTAGGAAAAACCAGCCAATATTTGAACCCCTACTACCACATCATTGGCTATTTAGATCAGAAGGTGAATTAATCCCTAGTCCTTGCACCCATAATTTCAAGTAGTAAAGAAACAATAATTTCAAAAGTATTTTGTATTTTCCAAAAGTAAGTAAAAGTATGATCAGTAGTATTATTTTATTTTCAGTAAACTTATATTAAGCTAATTGTTTTTATTTAACTTAAAATTGCATTTTTTACTTTTTCGCAATCTCTTGGAGAGATAAATAATGTGAAGGTTAAAATATTCGAGTTCAAGATCTTGATGGGTGTCAACATTTCGTGAGCACCTGAACTCGAATAACTGGTTTTAGCAATGCTGTCTGTCTGATACTATGACAGCCAAAACCATTTTATAGATCAGTCTGTAACTAGATATCTAGGGTTTCATATAATTTACCAGAAGTTTTTTGTAATAATTTATCCAACCCTAAAATTAAGGGTAGTTTACATAAGGGCAAAAAGAGAAAAAAAATCCATTTTCTAAAAATTGGCTTTGACCATTTTGATTAAAACTTGTATCTTAGAGACTATCTGACACTACAAATAAAATGGTGCATCTAATTTTCCCATGAAAATGACTTTGGGGGTACTTTACAATAGCGGAAGATTTCAATTATGATAATCTCCACAACTATTTAGAATAAGAAATACCTTAAAATTGTAAAATTGTAGGACTCTTTTTTTT